>JAHSUH010004941.1:530000-753221 GCA_025388415.1 Cynanchum wilfordii | reverse complement strand
TATGCTAAGGTATTAGGTTGTGAGATCGGAGTGCATTTCTCCTCGCTGGTAGTAGTCCGATGGTAATCATATTGCATGTCAATACAAATGTAAGGGTTTTTCCTGGAAAATACAAGGACAACGGTACACTACGAATTGCTATGTTAATTCCATTGGGGAGTTGTGATATTGTGTTAGGTTTACATGGTTGAGCACTTTGGGGGAAATTCATTGGGATTTCATCAAGATGAAAATGAAATTTAGGATGGATAATGAGTTGGTCGCTAGCAGGGAGTTATTCACCGAGAGGAAGACTGTTGTAGGGGATATACTTGTTAAAATGTTTTGAAGATAATTCAATACAATTTTGTTTGCTTCAAGTTGATCCTTGCACAGAATTAAATGAAGCTTCTTTAGTGCAATGTGTGAAGGAAAAAACAGAGGCATGTATAGAAGTGAAGCAGGTGAAACATAAATTTGGGGCCATTTTTTAAGAGCCCACTTTTTTTTACCGCCTGCAAGGGGAGTATTTGATCATACTATACCCTTGAATTAGGATTCCAAACCTGTGAATATCCGACCATACAAGTTCTAATTCAATGCTTACGTCTTTTTAGAGATGATGAGAAATCTTTATAGAAATTTGATACAAGTCCTTTTATAGGAAATTCTTGAAAGATTTTTTAGCACAAAATTTTGATTAACCGTTTGTTTGATAGATTATTTTCGGACACTTGACGTCATAACATGATATCTTTCGAATGCATGATAGCTATTGTGGTTGCTTGAAAGAATTTGAGAAAATTGCCATTCGTTTTGTGTTAGTTTATTAATAAGAGTCTATTTGCATGTATCCTTTGCTACTTGAGAACCATTCCTGAAGGGAATTAAATGCCAGGTGCCCTAAGGTCTTTGAGGTCCGGGAGCCACAGGATTGGGACTCGTTACAAGGGTAGTTAAAGTTGATATTGTTAAGCAACAACATTCTTTTTACATTTAGAGTTATTATTAAAAAAATAAATAAATAAAAAAGCATTCCTGCAAGAGAAATTTTTTTTTAGATTATTTGGCATTCGACTTGGGTTCCTAGAGTGATTATGATGAGTTGTTGTGAACCCTAAAAGATTGACATGCTATTATTTCTTGTTGTTTGGGGAGAACTTATTGATTAAATTAGTAAAGTCAAAATCACACACTATACCTCGGGGAAATTCTATGGTTTGGCATGTGTTGAATGAATATAAGTTTCAAGTTGTTTCTATTTGATCTTTGCAAAGAATGATTTATGAGGCAAGCAAGAGTATTATATTCTTTGTGCATAATTGAAAAATCTTGATAGAATTGATTTTCTAAGGAGTAAATTTTTGGAAAGTTTTACTTTTTGATTTCATGATATATAAAGTTTGGAAGATTATTCTGTGTTTAAGTAATTTGCTTTAGAACAAGCAAAAGGTTAAGTGTGGAGTAATCCGATATGTCGATTTATATCGTATTTTTAAGGGGTAATTATGGATAATTATGTTTAATTTAGAGTCTAATTGGACTTAATTAATTGAAAATTACGCAAATTTGCTATATTTTCGCTTTTTGAGTTTCAGAGCTGAAATTGAAGAAATGAAGAAATCGGGAACTAAATTGCAAATTTTTGGAAACTTCAACACGAGCATGTTGAAGACACGCGACACGGGCGTGTTGACCGTGTTGAATGTCCCACATCAGAATTTTGACTATTTTCACTTTACTTCTACTCCTATAAATTGAGGCGGAAGTCAAGCCTTTGAGGACACCACCAACACACCAAAGAGTGTAGAGTTGCAGAGAATATGAGGGATTTAGAGTTTCCACTTCGTGGATTCTCGGAAGTCCCCTCATAGTTAAATATTTTCTAGTTTTTATATTTTTCTTCTTAGCTTTAAGGTTTGAGCCTCAATGATAAGGGAGAGCTCTATAGCTTAGTTGAGAGGTGTGATTCTAGAAAATTTCGTGGGCAAGACAAGGAGGAAGGCTAGTAGGGTTCGAGAAGAATCGGAGGTCAAGTCCCTGGATCGAATATTCTTCTCCAAGTCCTTCTCCAAATAATTATTATATAAATGAGTCTTTCAAATATTTATTCAAGTAATTTAGAATTCAAATTAAAATAAATATATAAATAAATAAAAACCTCATCCAACCTCTTTTTTTTTTTTAATGCATAAAATTTGTATTCTAAACATAACAATTTCATCAAACTTTGACCAACTTTTACTTCTTTTTTGTTGTTTTTGTTTTAATTGCAACATTTTTATTATTCTTTTCAATTTCAATATAATTTGAATTTATAAACTTTCATAATTCTAAATTAAATTTCGATCATTAAACAATCATTTCTTGCCTTTTCAACCAACTGAAAGTTCAAAGAAACTTCATTTTAATAATTAAAAATATCATATAGTTTAACCCAAGGCGTAGATGAGTTGGTAAGAAGTTCTTCTAACTTAAGTGAGGCTAGGGGTTCAAAGTCCTACTCATATATGCAACTATTTAAAATTTGGGGCTAGAGCTTTCTCCGTAAGGTCCAACCCGGCTCGAACGGAGATTAGTCTAAATGTAGATTTGACTTAATTTGCTGAGACTCATCTACGACCCTCGTGCCTAAGAAAAAAAATCATATAGTTTCAATACATTTAAGGTTAAAATAATATATTTTTTATTTTTTTATTTTACGGGAAATTATTTTTCAAAAACCATCATTTGAACAAAATAATGCCCCACCTCCTACGAGAAAAAAAAAAGAAAAAGAAAAAAAGGACCACTAATTACTTCAAAAATTTCTAAGAACAAGTGTTATCCTAACGCTAAACCATCAAAGAAAAAGGGGAAAAATAATAAGAACAAATATGACTTAATCAAAGCGTTGATCTTCAAAATTCCGTCCAAAAATTTGCGCATTGTAATTTGTAAACGAACTTGGTCCGGCCGGCTTCCCATCATCCCCACCCCGCCAGAAATCATCAACCCGACGGGTACCACGCAGAGGCATGATTCAAAGTATCGGTCTCGGTCTCGGTCACTATCTCGGAAGTCACTTGTCTATATCGGTATCTCGGATATTGGTGACTCGGTCATTGTATCGGGTGATACAAAAATTTTCATATTTTAATAAAAAAATATTTTTTTTATATAAATTAAAAATATAAATATTACAATTGTTTTAATGTAAAATTCATAAATAATGATAATTAATCATAATTTTCATATAAATAATTATACGTAATTAACAAATTATAATTACATAAGACTTTTAAATAAAAAAAATTCTTAAAATATTATAACTTTTAAAAAAAATAATAAAAAAAAAAAATTTTATGTATGAGATGATAATAAAAAAATTAAATTTTTATTAAATATAATACAAATATCATTTATATTTAATAATTAAAATAATAATGTTTTTTAATTTTAATTATAAATATAATATATATAATTGTGAACAATAATTTTTTCTTTTCGATTATCATTATCTGCAAAATTGATATGTCGATTTATATCGTATTTTTAAGGGGTAATTATGGATAATTATGTTTAATTTAGAGTCTAATTGGACTTAATTAATTAGAAATTACGCAAATTTGCTCTGTTTTCGCTTTTTGTGAGTTTCAAGATTGAAATTGAAGAAGTGAAGAAATCGGGGACTAAATTAAAAATTTTTGGAAACTCCAACACGGGCGTGTTGAAGACACGCGACACGGGCGTGTTGACCTTGTTGAATGTCCCACATCATAATTTTGACTCTTTTCACTTTACTTCTACTCCTATAAATAGAGGCGGCAGTCAAGCGTTTGAGGACACCACCAACACACCAAAGAGTGTTGAGTTGCAGAGAATTTGAGGGATTTTGAGTTTCCACTCCCGTGGATTCTCAGAAGTCCCCTCATAGTTAAATATTTAATTGTTTTTATATTTTTCTTCTTAGCTTTAGGGTTTGAGCCTCCATCATAAGGGAGAGCTCTATAGCTTAGTTGAGAGGTGTGATTCTAGAAGATTTCGTGGGCAAAACAAGGAGGAAGGCTAGTAGGGTTCAAGAAGAATCGGAGGTCAAGTCCCGCAATCGAAGTAGTGACAACCAGACAACAACTTTTCTTTTCCCTCTTCTCAAGTCTATTATTTTTCGTTCTTTATTTACTCTATCTCTGTCTCATGGGATTCTTTTATTATTAATGATAAAATTAGAGTTAATATTAATGAAAGGATACTGTTTGTGATTATCATTGTGATTATTATTGCTTTATGCTTTCAACTTGATTTATTATTCAAATATTGCTATGAGACTTAGGTTTGCATCTAATTGAGTATTTATTTGGAATAATTTACTATTTTGACAGTTTGTTAATGAGACTCCGCCATAAGTGATTTAATGAATTTCCGAATTAGGTGTAATAACTTGCAACCACCATATTGAGGTGCAGCCTAATAATCTTGAGTTAATGCTTAATGCAAATTTTAGGATTACTTTATTAAATTGACGCCTTAATAAATAATCTAAAAAGATTTAGAATTACTTGCAACCACCATATTGAGGTAATTATCTTAGATAACTCAGGTACGGTAGTAAATTTAATATTAATCACAATTTCCTTAGATCTGCTTAAAGATACATCTTCGAATATGGTCATTCTAATTGAATCATCGAACCGAGTAAGAATCCTAAACCATATCTGTTTCAATTCTATTTATGTTCTAGCAACAATCTCATGAATTGATTCTTATTATAGGGTTAACTTTTGTTAATAAATTCTTGTCATATTTAATAATTGCTTATAATTGTTATCAACGTCTTTGGGTCTATACGATATTTTATAAATGTAAAATTGTTGATGCTTCCATGTTACTATCTGCATACGATAGGTACTCTGCCTTAGATTTTTGTTATTTAAGTGACAACCTATTTGTTTTCCTTGAATTAATCTCAATCACAATCTTTGTTAAAAATATAGTAACCAAAATTCACATCGGGTTTTTGGCGCCGTTGTGAGGATGCAAAATTCATAAAATTTTTTATATTTCTGATCAAAATTTTAGAAGTTTTATGATTTGATAACGGTAGTAATTATTTTTTATGACATCATTTGATTAAGAAAAGTAAACTCGATCCTCCTAAGTATAGGATTTCCTAAAATTTTTAATTTTAGATTATCTAAATTTAATTAAAGATAGGAATATCTAAATTTTAATAAATACATTCTAGAATCAAACTAGGAGTTATTCTGGATATCATCCAGAGAGCTTTCATAAAATTTAAAAAACCTCATAAAAAATATATATTCTAAAAACTATAAAAATTTAAATATCCTAAAAACCTATAAAAATCTAAAAATTCTTAAAAACCCTAAATTCTAAAGCCTTGGAAAATTTATTACTAACTCTTATTCCTTGCTTTTGATAGGAAGATGACTCGGACTACTACAAGCAAGTTAGGATATATGTTTGATAACCCGGAACAACTAATTTGCAAGGCTAGGGCAAAGAGGAAATTGGAATTACCTGATAAGGATAAGGATAATAAGTATGTCACTAAAAGTTTTGACCATTCTAAAAATGAACATTCCTGTTGTCTCATCTTCCCACCAAATGAGAAAGAATATGAAGATAAGTATGTGGCACTTTTAGACAGACAAATAGGGCAAGGTCGTAGGATTGATTGGGGGACTGCTTTCTCGTTAGGAATAGAAACTGATCTAAGGATAATGATACGTGTTCGTCCTTATGCTCGCATTTTTACGGTAGATGAGCCTATCTATGCCGAGTTGGTTTTTGAATTTTATTCAATATACAACTATGAAAACGAGAGAGTTAGATTTCGTCTTGATTATTTGGAGCATAATATGAGTACTAAAGAGTTTGGTGTGCACTTAGGAATTTTTACTCAAGAAGAAGTTACATCATACATTTATCATAGTGCAACAAGAGAATTCTCGAACAATACATCAATGTATTGGGATCATATTAGAGGCACTCAGAAAGAGTATAATGCAGATACGACAAGAGTTTCAGATATTCATCTAAGCCTTTGTTATCTACATACTATGTTTCCATACATAGTTACTAGGAAGATTGAAAGTAAGACAATTCTTAGTCCTTTGGAAATAGTTGTCTTCTCTCCTTTGTACCATGAAAAACCTGTTGATTTAGGCAAAGTTTTTGCTCGGATTATTAACAGACATGTTAAGGAATCTACGACACTACCTTTAGGTTTTGGACCTTTTGTTACCGGGACTTGCGAGATCAATAGGAATGGAATTTGAAAAGGAGAACTTGACAAGGGTAAGTGATTCCACGACACCCGATGGATTCTAGTATTCTGCAGGATATTGGGATAACTCATGTAATCATACCCTCAAGTCCCAAGGAAGAAGAAAAGCAACAAAAGTCGGACAAGAATATATCTTATATTCCTAAGAATAAGTTCGAGAAATTTATGATGGATGCTATTGATAATCAAAAGGAAGTAGCATATCAACAAGATATTTGCCTAAAGAGGTTATGGGCAAAAAGTATGAATAGGTATTATAAATCCTTACAACCAAATGTGAAGCCAAAAATAACGCCTCGACACTACGATTTTGCGGATGAAGACGTGGAAGAGGAATATTCTTCTCCAAGTCCTTCTCCAAATAATTAGTTCCTTTCTTTTTCTTTCCCGTTATTTCTTAGTTTTCGTTATTTCCATTATTTTGTTTTTGGATTCATTCTTTCTTTTTGCAAATAAGCATATCCGATGAATTATTCTTTACATTCTTTAAAGATTCTTATTTGGTGTTTTGGCGTAATTCATGAATACTCTGTTATATTAGAAGACTGGATGCTCCAGTTTAGGGTTTTCATGAATAGAATCTGGATGTTCCAGATAGGACTTATGTGCTATAAATGTTTGAATAAATGTTGGATGTTCCGGACAAATATTTTTCTAGATGGATATTGAGTATTATAAAATTATTATTGTGAATGCATGCACAACTTGATTTCATCTGCAGGCTATATCTATTGTTGAGGATACTTGTCATTATGGATAAAATTGCAATCAATTGATCATACAGGTAACTTGAGTAGGATATCTTTCATTATAGGAATCTTATTGAGAACACATGGTAATGTTCTTCTACTTTTGAGGCTTCTTAAAGCTTTATAGGGATTTATTATTGAAAGAATTTTGAGTTACTCTATAAATCTCTTGATCTATATTTCTCCAAATTATTTAGTATTAATTTATCCTTTGATATTCTCTCTTTTTAATTGTTTATCATTTGATGAAAAGGTACTAAATAACATCACTATTTTATCTTGAGAATTTCTTAGGTAATTTTGTGATGTAACTTTGAAGGACGATATTCGGACAATAAGAATCATCATCGATTCCTGGTTCTTTCTCCTTTCATTTTTCTTTCTGTTTTGTTTTTCCTTCTTTTTTTTTTTTTTTTTTGTTTGTTTTCTAGGGTTGTGTTGAGATTGCATTTATCATATGATTGAGATATGATTGAACTTATATGATATAGATGTTTTTGATACAAACTCTTTTTCCTTTTTGTTTTCTATTTTTTTTCCCCTTATTTTCGAATAAGTGTGGGGTGTCTTAGAATGTTTCTGCTTATCCGAAATTTTCAAATTCTTTTTGAAAAAAAAAAAAGTTTTTCAAAATCTATCTTGAATAAGTATTTTATGCATAATGATTATTTACTCAGCCTATGATATAAATTATCTAATTCAATGCTTACATCTTTTAAAGATGATGAGAAATCTTTATAGAAATTTGATACAAGTCCTTTTATAGGAAATTTCTGAAAGATTTTTTAGCACAAAATTTTGATTAACTGTTTGTTTGATAGATTATTTTCGGACACTTGACGCCATAACATGATATCTTTCGAAATGCATGATAGCTATTGTGGTTGCTTGAAAGAATTTGAGAAAATTGCCATTCGTTTTGTGTTAGTTTATTAATAAGAGTCTGTGTGCATGTATCCTTTGCTACTTGAGAACCATTCTTGAAGGGAATTAAATGCCAGGTGCCCTAAGGTCTTTGAGGTCCGGGAGCCACCGGATTGGGACTCGTTACATGGGTAGTTAAAGTTGAAATTGTTAAGCAGCAACATTCTTTTTACATTTAGAGTTATTATTAAAAAAATAAATAAATAAAAAAGCATTCCTGCAAGAGAAAAAAAATTTAGATTATTTGGCTTTCGACTTAGGTTCCTAGAGTGATTATGATGAGTTGTTGTGAACCCTAAAAGATTGACATGCTATTATTTCTTGTTGTTTGGGGAGAACCTATTGATTACATTAGTAAAGTCAAAATCACACACTATACCTCAGGGAAATTCTATGGTTTGACATGTGTTGAATGAATATAAGTTTCAAGTTGTTTCTATTTGATCTTTGCAAAGAATGATTTATGAGGCAAGCAAGAGTATTATATTCTTTGTGCATAATTGAAAAATCTTGATAGAATTGATTTTCTAAGGAGTAAATTTTTGGAAAGTTTTACTTTTTGATTTCATGATATATAAAGTTTGGAAGATTATTGTGTGTTTAAGTAATTTCCTTGAGGACAAGCAAAAGGTTAAGTGTGGGGTAATCTGATATGTCAGATTTATATCGTATTTTTAAGGGGTAATTATGGATAATTATGTTTAATTTAGAGTCTAATTGGACTTAATTAATTGAAAATTATGCAAATTTACTCTGTTTTCGTTTTTTGTGAGTTTCAAGACTGAAATTGAACAAATGAAGAAATCAGGGACTAAATTGCAAATTTTTGGAAACTTCAACACGAGCATGTTGAAGACACGCGACACGGGCGTGTTGACCGTGTTGAATGTCCCACATCAGAATTTTGACTCTTTTCACTTTACTTCTACTCCTATAAATAGAGGCGGCAGTCAAGCCTTTGAGGACACCACCAACACACCAAAGAGTGTAGAGTTGCAGAGAATATGAGGGATTTAGAGTTTCCACTTCCGTGGATTCTCAGAAGTCCCCTCATAGTTAAATATTTTCTAGTTTTTATATTTTTCTTCTTAGCTTTAAGGTTTGAGCCTCCATCATAAGGGAGAGCTCTATAGCTTAGTTGAGAGGTGTGATTCTAGAAGATTTCGTGGGTAAGACAAGGAGGAAGGCTAGTAGGGTTCGAGAAGAATCGGAGGTCAAGTCCCGCAGTCGAAGTAGTGACAACCATACGACAACTTTTCTTTTCCCTCTTCTCAAGTCTATTATTTTTCGTTCTTTATTTACTCTATCTCTGTCTCATGAGATTCTTTTATTATTAATGATAAAATTAGAGTTATTATTAATTTCCCGGGAATGATAATGTTTGTGATTATTATTGTGATTATTATTGCTTTATATAATGGACATCCAATAGGGAGTGTTATGAATCTCGTAGATTCATCGAGCTCGAAAATTCATCAAGTTTAGTAAATGTCTATCGAATAGTGACCATTACCTTTTAACCTCAATATCTACGATCTAATTAATTTAGGGTGACACATGTCACCCATGATACTTATCTCTCTCTTACCCAATAAATAGAATTGCTTAGAACACTTTGTAAAGACACATCAAACTATGGAAAGAATTCCTAAATAAAATTATCTCTTTTTTCTCTAAGTTTCTCCCTTATTTTATTATCTCATTGATTTTATGTGATATATTTATATAATTTCATAACAAAAATATATTTAAAATAAATAATAGGAATAAATTATGAGTATGAACAATTCAAATATATTATTATATAAATGAGTCTTTCAAATATTTATTCAAGTAATTTAGAATTCAAATTAAAAAATATATATAAATAAATAAAAACCTCATCCAACGTCTTTTTTTTTTTTTTTTAATGCATAAAATTTGTAAGGAGTTCTCCTAACTTAAGTGAGGCTAGGGGTTCAAAGTCCTACTCATATATGCAGCTATTTAAAATTTGGGGCTAGAGCTTTCACCCGCAAGGAACCAACTCGGCTTGAACGGAGATTAGTCTAGATGTAGATTTGACTTAAAAGTGTTCTCTCATAATTTGAGACTCATCTACGACACCCCGCGCGTAAGGAAAAAAAAATCATATAGTTTCAATACATTTAAGGTTAAAATAATATATTTTTTATTTTTTATTTTACGGGAAATTATTTTTCAAAAACCATCATTTGAACAAAATAATGCCCCACCTCCTACGAGAAAAAAAAAAAAAAAAAAAAAAAAAAAAGGACCACTAATTACTTCAAAAATTTCTAAGAACAAGTGTTATCCTAAACGCTAAACCATCAAAGAAAAAAGGGAAAAATAATAAGAACAAATATGACTTAATCAAAGCGTTGATCTTCAAAATTCCGTCCAAAAATTTGCGCATTGTAATTTGTAAACGAACTTGGTCCGGCCGGCTTCCCATCATCCCCACCCCGGCCAGAAATCATCAACCCGACGGGTACCACGCAGAGGCATGATTCAAAGTATCGGTCTCGGTCTCGGTCACTATCTCGAAAGTCA
This sequence comes from Cynanchum wilfordii, assembly GCA_025388415.1. Lineage (NCBI taxonomy): Eukaryota > Viridiplantae > Streptophyta > Magnoliopsida > Gentianales > Apocynaceae > Cynanchum > Cynanchum wilfordii. The sequence continues at coordinate 742,727 of JAHSUH010004941.1, read as the reverse complement.
CTTGTCCATATCGGTATCTCGGATATCGGTGACTCGGTCATTGTATCGGGTGATACGAAAATTTTCATATTTTAATAAAAAAATATTTTTTTTATATAAATTAAAAATATAAATATTACAATTGTTTTAATGTAAAATTCATAAATAATGATAATTAATCATAATTTTCATATAAATAATTATACGTAATTAACAAATTATAATTACATAAGACTTTTAAATAAAAAAAATTCTTAAAATATTATAACTTTTAAAAAAAATAATAAAAAAAAAAAATTTATGTATGAGATGATAATAAAAAAATTAATTTTTATTAAATATAATACAAATATCATTTATATTTAATAATTAAAATAATAATGTTTTTTAATTTTAATTATAAATATAATATAATGATAATATATATAATTGTGAACAATAATTTTTTCTTTTCGATTATCATTATCTGCAAAATTGATATGTCGATTTATATCGTATTTTTAAGGGGTAATTATGGATAATTATGTTTAATTTAGAGTCTAATTGGACTTAATTAATTAGAAATTACGTAAATTTGCTTTGTTTTCACTTTTTGTGAGTTTCAAGATTGAAATTGAAGAAGTGAAGAAATCGGGGACTAAATTAAAAATTTTTGGAAACTCCAACACGGGCGTGTTGAAGACACGCGACACGGGCGTGTTGACCTTGTTGAATGTCCCACATCATAATTTTGACTCTTTTCACTTTACTTCTACTCCTATAAATAGAGGCGGCAGTCAAGCCTTTGAGGACACCACCAACACACCAAAGAGTGTTGAGTTGCAGAGAATTTGAGGGATTTTGAGTTTCCACTCCCGTGGATTCTCAGAAGTCCCCTCATAGTTAAATATTTTCTTGTTTTTATATTTTTCTTCTTAGCTTTAGGGTTTGAGCCTCCATCATAAGGGAGAGCTCTATAATTTAGTTGAGAGGTGTTGGTGTGTGTTTTGAGTGAGTAAAAATGAATATCAAATAAGGCAAATAATCTCACAAAACAGTGTCACATAATCAAACACAACTAAGGTAGAGTACCTATCGCATGCAGATAGTAACACGGGAGTACCACGATTTTAAATTTATAAATATCGTATCCACAAGAACGTTGGTGACGGCTGGTTAGTTTCTACCAATTATGAAAAACTTTGAGGTTCGGGGAATTAGTTCTAGGTGTCCATTCAATTCAGATATGTTTGTTTGAAGAATATGTAAAACAAGAATGGAAAATAATTAGCTAAGATCTCTAATGAAGTACGTATGATTAATTAAGTTGAACAATGTTCGAAAGTTCAATTTGCAAATGGATCTAAGGCAATTATGAATTCGAATCGTTTGACTACCGTACCCGAGTTATCTAATGTGATTACCTCAATACGGGTCGTTGCAAGTAATCCTAAACCTTTGTAGATTAATTATTAAGTCGTGAATTTAATAAGTTAATCTTAAGATTTGCATTGATTACTAACTCGAGATTATTAGGCTGCCTAACCTCATTATGGTCGATGCAAGTTATTACACCTAATTCGGCAATTCATTAATTCTCCTATGGTCGGGTCTCCTTAATAAACCGTCAATTTAATTAACTATTGTAGTATCATGCATCAACCTAAGTTTCATAGCATAAACTCAATACGAGAATCAAATCGAAAGCGTAAAACAATAAGCAATTCATAACGTATATTAAAACGTATCCTTTCCGGAAATGTATAAATCATTAATTAATCAATCTAAATAAAGAGAATCCTACGACACGGAATCATAACATATAAAGGAAAAGTAATACAAGAACGAAAAGAAAAGGAAAGAGAAAGTTGTCGTGTTGCTCTCACTGCTTCCACGGACTGGCTTAATCCTCCAGACCTCCCGGGACTCCTACCTCGGATCCTTATCCCGCTCTGCAGATCTTCAGCTACCACTCCCCTCAACTAAACTATAGGGTATCCCTTATGGTCGAGGCTCAACCCTACACTTGAGAAGAAAGAAAAATGAAAACTGAATCTCGACTAGAGCTTATCACGAAATTCCTATGGCCTAGGAATTCGGAAATGCCCCTGTTCCGAGTGATTCCGGTGTGACAAAGCTTGCACATGATGCCTCTATTTATAGGGGTGAGATGGGCTGGAAAACAGAAATTTTCCAATGTGGGACATTTACTAGGCCATAGCGGCACGGTGCGGCGCCCGTCGCGGCACGGTGCTGCACATTGTGGCACGACACTTGTATGGCACGGTGTTGCGCGTGTGTGGCACGATGTTGCACGCGTTACTCATAAATTGCAATTTAGTCCCCGATTTCTTCATTTCTTCAATTTTGGTCCTTGAAACTTCCGAAATCGAAAACAAAAAGAATTTGCGTAATTTCCATTTAATTAATTCCAATTAACTCCATAATTAACTCGAATTGAACACAATTAATGTATAAAAACACGATATAAAATCGAGTTATCAAATACCCCACACTTAGTCTTTTGCTTGTCCTCAAGCAAACTACTAAATATAGTCCAAGAAAACACATATAACTCAACTAACCATGTTCATCAATTAAGCACAGAAGGTGTTCAACAATTCAATCTTGTTCAGAAAATCGGAATAGACTATCAAAGAGTGAATTACTCCTAATGCCTCATCAAATGTATCATGTGCATATCAAGAAGAAATAATTCAAAATATCCATATTAAATCAACACACATCAAATCATAGAATCTCCCCGGGTGTAGTGTGTGTTCTAATCTGACTCATCATCCAAACAATAGACTTCCCTTCAAACTAGTAGAAAGATAGTATGTTGATCACTTAGTCGTCACAACAGCTAATTACAATTAACCATTTAGGGATCAAGTCACAATGCAACACTTATTACTCTCTTTTTTTTTTTTATATACTCTCTTTTTTCTTTCTTTTTTTTCATAAATATATATATATATATTTTTTTTCTTTTTTTATTTTCAATGCAGTGGGTATAAGCGTTTACTTAAATATGTTAACTTTAACTACCCTTGTAGCAGGTCTCACTCCGGTGGCTCCCAGACCTCAAAGACCTTAGGGCACCGGACATTCAATTCCCTTCGAGTGTGATTCCTAAGTAGCAAAGAACACTTGCATACTACCCTTATTAAAATAAATAATAGAAAAATAAACTAGTGGCATGCTTCTCAAACCCCTATCAAGTTACCATAACAGCTATCACAACATCCAGATGGTCTAACACTATTTAACTAAAAGTCCAAAAGTGATCCATCAGTCAAACAATTTCGCCAAAATAGATGTGCTCAAGATAACAGGGATTTCCTACAACTAGACTAGCATCAAGTTTCTATGAATAAATCAAACTCAATCCTCAAGATTCTTACAATCAAACAAATATTTTTTATCATAGGCGGAGTAAATCATACTTCAAAAGTTTATCGGATATCCCAAAAAGTTTCAAATTGCCATAAAATTCGAGAAAAATTTGAAAAATTTGGCCTAGAAAAGCTCACCCTACCCCACACTTAAAATGAACACTGTCCTCGGTGTTGAAGGTAGGTGAAAAACGAATACCCCACACTTAGTCCGAAACATCTATTAACACAATAAAACATAGCAGATACGATAGATGCCCAAGACTAAGTAATATCCTAAAATAGAAAACACCAACAAGAAAACAAAGCAAAAATAACAAAAAAGAAAAACGAAAACAAGAAAAAGGGAAAGAAGAAAAACTAGGTATCCAGTGGTTGCAGCGGCTGCTGGAATCAAAATGATGTGGCGATGTGGTGGTGCGGTGGTTCGTATGGTGGAACCTCATCCTCGGCAGATATTCATATACCCTCAACTTGTATGTCTGTCCATAAGTTCCAGAGGGTAGTGATGGTCACAGGTGTAGTAGATGTACTTTCCATACTAAGAGTTGCAGTTGCAATATCTATACCAAGAAATCTCGCAACTCTAGTGAAGTTATGTCTCAAAACACCTTCACGAGTGTTAGTAGCATATTCCTTAGCAGTTCAAAGCAAATATTCTAATTATGTCCACGGGAATACGTCTAAAAACATGTGATAACTCATTTTTGTCTATGGCATGAATCACTTCAATATTATCCTTTCTATTAATAACATGCATAACATGCAAATAATGAAGTACTGAATGAATAATCGAAGCTTTTGACCTTCTAAGATAAACGAATGATGATGCAGTGATATTGTCCCAAAATAGATTTTAAGGACAATTCTACTCTCTTCATACTTAAATCATGATCATATCCACCAAGCCTTAAAGAAATAGACTTTTTATGATGCTCAAAAAGTATGGATGATTTACATACTAGTACCTCGTAAGTAGCACTTCCGCATTAAAATTGCAGTTGTATAGTATGCATCAATTAATTCATATGTGCATTCAACTCAAGAATTGCAAGAGTCTCCCAATCAATTCTTCTTCCATGATGTACTAATCCTCTCATAAATGAGTTGTAGTGTTCAGTAGCTACATTTCGATCTAATTGAAATGAATAAATCAAGACAACGATCAGTGGAGGATGAACTCTCTTCAGTATCATAGCTGCAAGGTAGCAACCATATGTATACAGAGATAGAAAAAGAGAGTTGAGTGAATTTGGAGATAAATAGGGGATAGAGTAATGAATAGCTATGAGTAGCAAATTTTGCAAAGTTCCCCATGAACACGGTCGTGCAGTGCACATGCACAATCGAATTCTACCATTCTTGAATCTAATGTGTTCCAAACAATTTATATGCAGTAAAATTTGTACTGGAACAATCATTATCCACTCAATACATACATGTCCGGAACTTCCAGAATCTACTCAAGTAAGCATAGTAGTCCTAAACTAGACATCCAGTCTCTAAACGTGAAAATCCTATTCCGGAGCATCCAGTTTCTAAATAAACAGAGTAGACATAAATTACGCCAAAAACCACATAAGACACCTTTAAAATAAAAGACACAAACGAAAGACAAACAAAGAAAAACAAGAACAAGAAACAAAACAACGAAAACAAAAACATAGGGTTGCCTCCCTATAAGCGCTTCCTTATTATCATTAAGCTGGACTGCCTTTCCTCCTTAGAAAGACTTTATGTTCGATTTTCTCGAACAATTCCCTATAAAATCTCAACTTCTGTCTGTTCACTTTGAATGATGTTTCACCCTCATTCATTACTTCACAAGCTCCCATGGCGAGACTTGTTTGATAATGAAGGAGTCCAGACAATAGCTTTAAAACATCCCGAAAACATTTTCAAATGTGAATATAATAACATTTTATCTTCAAGTTGAAATTCCTTTAAAACTGTTTATCATGCCAAATCCTATTTTTCCATTTAAAGCTCATTGAATCTATCATATTCATCAAATTCATTCAATTTTAGGATTCTATCCAATGTACACAAAATGCTTTGTAATTCAACAAGTGAGTGCAGGGTGATCGGTGTACATAGTAGTGTTGGACAAGATCAAATATGTCAAATGCATATACAACATCTAGAATAGTATCTCATTTGGAAATTCATAGCATATCCTTGTCCTCAAACAACTCCTACTGCATAATTACTAACATCACATATCATATAGCCAATTTCAATCGGGGGGATGTCATAATGAGTGCGGTAGTGAAAAGAATTCCTTTAATAAAATTCATGCAAAAATGCCTTATCAAACACAAAAGGAATAACTTCTCCAGTTAAGCATATGCGTTGTTTTCATGCATCTCTAAAACATAGATTCTAGATTTCACAAACAATGCATGAACGTATATATATCATAGGAAATCATCTATAAACTCCCTTAAACTCTCTTATCATGTTAAGAAATAATATAGCTAGAACAGCTATCTAGAAAACAATAGAACATGTATGAGAGTAAATGCTAGGATTGGTACCTGGAATATCAACAATTTTATAAACAAAAGCTCTTTTGTACCTCTTGAGTGCATTCAGTTGCAACTTCCTTTCTTTTCTCATTCGGATTGCAATTATAAACAAGGAAGTTCTTACCTTCATCTTATGAATCCATAGTAGAAATGGGTTGGCCAGCCTTTTCGGTTTCAATTCAAGTGGATCCTCGCACGATGAAGTAAAAAATTTCCAATTTTTGATAATACCAAAGATAGATTAGGCATGATTTTTTTTTTTTTTTTTTTTTTTTTTTTTTTCGTCTCTAGATAATCTCTAGAGTTTTTCCTAGTATGGTTTTAGAATGAATTTTCTAAAACTAGATGACCTTAATTATTTAATTCTAGAGAATTTCTAAAATTAAAAATTTTGGAAACCTTATACTTAGGAAAGTGAGGTCTAATTCCACTAATCAAGTCATAAAGGATAGATACTACCGTTACCACATCATAAAGTTTCTAAAATTTTGATCAGGAATTTTAAAAATTTTATGAATTTTAGCATCCCCGGCAACGGCGCCAAAAATCTGGTGTGTGTTTTGAGTGAGTAAAAATGAATATCAAATAAGGCAAATAATCTCACAAACAAGTGTCACATAATCAAACACAACTAAGGTAGAGTATCCTATCGCATGCAGATAGTAACACGGGAGTACCACGATTTTAAATTTATAAATATCGTATCCACGGAAACGTTGGTGAGGCTGGTTAGTTTCTACCAATTATGACAAACTTTGAGGTTCGGGGAATTGCGTCCTAGGTGTCCATTCAATTCAGATATGTTTGTTTGAAAAATATGTAAAACAAGAATGGAAAATAATCAGCTAAGATCTCTAATGAAGTACGTATGATTAATTAAGTTGAACAATGTTTTAAAGTTCAATTTGCAAATGGATCTAAGGCAATTATGAATTCGAATCGTCTTACTACCGTACCGAGTTATCTAATGTGATTACCTTAATACGGGTCGCTTGCAAGTAATCCTAAACCTTTGTAGATTAATTATTAAGTCGTGAATTTAATAAGTTAATCTTAAGATTTGCATTGATTACTAACTCGAGATTATTAGGCTGCCTAACCTCATTATGGTCGATGCATGTTATTACACCTAATCCGGCAATTCCTTAATTCTCCTATGGTCGGGTCTCCTTAACAAACCGTCAATTTAATTAACTATTGTAGTACCATGCATCAACCTAAGTTTCATAGCAAAAACTCAATACGAGAATCAAATCGAAAGCGTAAAACAATAAGCAATTCACAACGTATATTAAAAACGTATCCTTTCCGAAATGTATAAATCATTAATTAATCAATCTAAATAATGAGAATCCTAGGACACAGAATCATAACATATAAAGGAAAAGTAATACAAGAACGAAAAGAAAAGGAAAGAGAAAGTTGCCGTGTTGCTCTCACCGCTTTCCACGGACTTAGCATCCTCCGGGACCTCGCCGAGACTCGTACTCCGGATCCTTATCCCGCTCTGCAGATCTTCAGCTACCACTCCCCTCAACTAAAATATAGGGTATCCCTTATGGTCGAGGCTCAACCCTACACTCGAGAAGAAAGAAAAATGAAAACTGAATCTCGACTAGAGCTTATCACGAAATTCCTATGGGCTAGGAATTCGGAAATGCTCCTGTTCTGAGTGATTCTGGTGTGACAAAGCTTGCACATGATGCCTCTATTTATAGGGGTGAGATGGGCTGGAAAACAAAGATTTTCCAATGTGGGACATTTACTAGGCCATAGCGGAACGGTGCGGCGCCCGTCGCTGCACGGTGTAGTAGGCGTTGCAGCACGGGACTGCGCGCGTTGCGGCACGGTGCTGCACATTGTGGCACGACACTTGTATGGCACAGTGCTGCGCGTGTGTGGCACGATGTTGCACGCGTTACTCATAAATTGTAATTTAGTCCCCGATTTCTTCATTTCTTCAATTTTGGTCCTTGAAACTTCCGAAATCGAAAACAAAAAGAATTTGCGTAATTTCCATTTCATTAATTCCAATTAACTCCATAATTAACTCGAATTGAACACAATGAATGTATAAAAACATGATATAAAATCGAGTTATCGGGTGTGATTCTAGAAGATTTCGTGGGCAAGACAAGGAGGAAGGCTAGTAGGGTTCAAGAAGAATCGGAGGTCAAGTCCCGCAATCGAAGTAGTGACAACCAGACGACAACTTTTCTTTTCCCTCTTCTCAAGTCTATTATTTTTCGTTCTTTATTTACTCTATCTCTGTCTCATGGGACTCTTTTATTATTAATGATAAAATTAGAGTTAATATTAATGGAAGGATACTGTTTGTGATTATCATTGTGATTATTATTGCTTTATGCTTTCAACTTGATTTATTATTCAAATATTGCTATGAGACTTAGGTTTGCATCTAGTTGAGTATTTATTTGGAATAATTTACTATTTTGACAGTTTGTTAATGAGACTCCGCCATAAGTGATTTAATGAATTTCCGAATTAGGTGTAATAACTTGCAACCACCATATTGAGGTGCAGCCTAATAATCTTGAGTTAATGTTTAATGCAAATTTTAGGATTACTTTATTAAATTGACGCCTTAATAAATAATCTAAAAAGATTTAGAATTACTTGCAACCACCATATTGAGGTAATTATCTTAGATAACTCAGGTACGGTAGTAAATTTAATATTAATCACAATTTCCTTAGATCTGCTTAAAGATACATCTTCGAATATGGTCATTCTAATTGAATCATCGAACCGAGTAAGAATCCTAAACCATATCTGTTTCAATTCTATTTATGTTCTAACAACAATCTCATGAATTGATTCTTATTATAGGGTTAACTTTTGTTAATAAATTCTTGTCATATTTAATAATTGCTTATAATTATTATCAACGTCTTTGGGTCTATACGATATTTTATAAATGTAAAATTGTTGATGCTTCCATGTTACTATCTGCATACGATAGGTACTTTGCCTTAGATTTTTGTTATTTAAGTGACAACCTATTTGTTTTCCTTGAACTAATCTCAATCATAATCTATGCTAAAAATATAGTAACCAAAATTCACATCAAGTTTTTGGCGTTGTTGCCGAGGATGCAAAATTCATAAAATTTTTATATCTCCCGATCAAAATTTTAGAAGTTTTATGATTTGATAACTGTAGTAATTATTTTTTATGACATCATTTGATTAAGAAAAGTAAACTCGATCCTCCTAAGTATAGGATTTCCTAAAATTTTTAATTTTAGATTATCTAAATTTATTTAAAGATAGGAATATCTAAATTTTAATAAATACATTCTAGAATCAAACTAGGAGTTATTCTGGATATCATCCACAGAGCTTTCATAAAATTTAAAAAACCCCATAAAAAATATATATTCTAAAAACTATAAAAATTTAAATATCCTAAAAACCTATAAAAATCTAAAAATTCTTAAAAACCCTAAATTCTAAAGCCTTGGAAATTTTTTTACTAACTCTTATTCCTTGCTTTTGATAGGAAGATGACTCGGACTACTACAAGCAAGTTAGGATATATGTTTGATAACCCGGAACAACTAATTCGCAAGGCTAGGGCAAAGAGGAAATTGGAATTACCCGATAAGGATAAGGATAATAAGTATGTCACTAAAAGTTTTGACCATTCTAAAAATGAACATTCCTGCTGTCTCATCTTCCCACCAAATGAGAAAGAATATGAAGACAAGTATGTGGCACTTTTAGACAGACAAATAGTGCAAGGTCGTAGGATTGATTGGGGGACTGCTTTCTCGTTAGGAATAGAAACTGATCTAAGGAGAATGATGTGTGTCCATCCTTATGCTCGCATTTTTACGGTAGATGAGCCTATCTATGTCAAGTTTGTTTTCGAATTTTATTCAACATACAACTATGAAAATGAGAGAGTTAGATTTCGTCTTGATTATTTGGAGCATAATATGAGTACTAAAGAGTTTGGTGTGGATTTAGGAATTTTGACTCAAGAAGAAATTACATCATACATTTATCATAGTGCAACAAGAGAATTCTCGAACAATACATCAATGTATTGGGATCATATTAGAGGCACTCAGAAAGAGTATAATGCATATACGACAAGAGTTTCAGATATTCATCTAAGCCTTCGTTATCTACATACTATGTTTCCATACATAGTTACTAGGAAGATTGAAAGTAAGACAATTCTTAGTCCTTTGGAAATAGCTGTCTTCTCTCATATGTACCATGAAAAACCCCGTTGATTTAGGCAAATTTTTTGCTCAGATTATTAACAGACATGTTAAGGAATCTACGACACTACCTTTAGGTTTTGGACCTTTTGTTACCGGACTTGCGAGATCAATAGGAATGGAATTTGAAAAGGAGAACTTGACAAGGGTAAGTGATTCCACGAAACCAGTCGATTCTAGTATTCTGCAGGATATTGTGATAACTCATGTAATCATACCCTCAAGTCCCAAGGAAGAAGTCCCCTCATAGTTAAATATTTTGTAGTTTTTATATTTTTCTTCGTAGCTTTAAGGTTTGAGCCTCAACGATAAGGGAGAGCTCTATAGCTTAGTTGAGAGGTGTTTTTCTAGAAGATTTCGTGGGCAAGACAAGGAGGAAGGCTAGTAGGGTTCGAGAAGAATCGGAGGTCAAGTCCCTGCAATCGAAGTAGTGACAACTAGACGAAAACTTTTCTTTTCCACTTCTCAAGTCTATTATTTTTCGTTCTTTATTTACTCTATCTCTGTCTCATGGGATTCTTTTATTATTAATGATAAAATTAGAGTTATTATTAATTTCCCGGGAATGATATCGGTTTGTGATTATTATTGTGATTATTATTGCTTTATGCTTTCAACTTGATTTATTATTCAAATATTGCTATGAGACTTAGGTTTGCATCTAGTTGAGTATTTATTTGGAATAATTTACTATTTTGACAGGTTTGTTAATGAGACTCCGCCATAAGTGATATAATGAATTTCCCGGATTAGGTGTAATAACTTGCAACCACCATATTGAGGTTAGGCAGCCTAATAATCTTGAGTTAATGCTTAATACAAATTTTAGGATTACTTTATTAAATTGACGCCTTAATAAATAATCTAAAAAGATTTAGAATTACTTGCAACCACCATATTGAGGTAATTATCTTTGATAACTCAGGTAGTAAGAGTAAAGTTAATATTAATCACAATTTCCTTAGATTTGCTTAAAGCTACATCTTCGAATATGGTCATTCTAATTGAATCATCGAACTAAGTAAGAATCCTAAACCATATTTGTTTCAATTCTATTTATGTTCTAGCAACAATCTCATGAATTGATTCTTATCCTAGGGTTAACTTTTGTTAATAAATTTTTGTCATATTTAATAATTGTTTATAACTGTTATCAACCTCTTTTGGTCTATACGATATTTTATAAATGTAAAATCGTTGATGCTTCGTTCCCGTTGATGCTTCCATGTTACTATTTGCATACGATAGGTACTCTGCCTTAGATTTTGGTTATTTAAGTGACAACCTATTTGTTTTCCTTGAATTAATCTCAAATCATAATATCGCTAAAAATATAGTAAGAATCCTAAACCATATTTGTTTCCAATTTATTCATGTTCTAGCAAAAATCTCATGAATTGATTTATCAAGGGTTAACTTTTTGTTAATAAATTTTTGTCATAGTATAATAATTGTATTTGATCACTGTTTTGGACTATACGATATTTTATAAATGTAAAATCGCTGATGCTTCCATGTTACTATTTGCATTCGATAGGTATCGCTTAGATTTTGGTTATTTAGTGGCAACCTATTTGTTTCCTTGAATTAATCCAATTGATATTTGAATATAGTAACCAAATTCTATAAAAATAAACAAAAATAATGTCACAAGATAATATATGTATTTCGGGCGATCTTTGAATGGATTTGAACTTCAAGGGTCTTTGGGTTTGACCTCGAAATGGATTTTGAACTTTGAGGGTCTTTGGGCTTGATCTCGAAGGGAGGATGCAACGGAGGTTTTGCTTCTTAGCTCCTTCTTTTGAAACTATGGACGATCCCGAAAGGGGATCGCCGAAGTTTCTTTTCTTCTCTCCGATCCACCACTTATTTCACCACTGATTTCCACCTCACTTATCTCTATTTATATATGAAGAGTGACAATCAATGGTTATTAGTTTGCATATATAAATAAAATTTCGGTGTCTACAAATTGCTCTTGAAAGAATCGTATTTAAGTCTATCTTGATTTTGACTTGCAGATAAATATGATTCAAATTTGAATTTAAATGGATAGAGATAATATTTTTTTAAAAAAATTGAATTGATTCAATTTGATTCTCGGATAAATACAATTTTTTTTTTTTTTTTTTTTTTTTTTTTTTTTTTTTTTTTTTTTTAAAAAGAAATTTTTTTTTCCTTTTTTCCTTTTTTTTTTTTTTTTTTTTTTTTTTTTTTTTTTTTTTTTTTGCGTTTTTTTGTCAAGACGGAACTTAGAATTTTATGTTCTAAGCTTCCTAACTTAGTTCAATATCACAGATAGTTTATACTCGTATCAAGGAGTCTTCTTTGATTTGTAGACATTTTATACTTGTGTCAAGGAGTCTTCTTTGTAGACATTTTATACTCGTATCAAGGAGCCTTATATCAATATGAACAATTTTCACTCGTGTCAAGGAGTTTTTTACAAGGTCACCAATGTTGATCTGATCCATGAGTTTGAATTTTTTGGATTTGAAGGTTGGATCGCCGGTCAACACAATCCTCATGTTCCATTGATGATATTTGACGAAAAGGGATAGGGCGAGGAAAGATTGTCCCACCTGGGCTTGCCAAATTTGTGAACAATAATTTTTTCTTTTCGATTATCATTATCTACAAACTAAATAATCAAAAATATAAATGTCACAAGATAATAATATGTATTTGATGTTGGGCTCGAATCTTTATATTTTTCCGCCGATTCTTTTCATCGTGGATCCGAGGCCATTTTGGGCTTGTCTTGATCCAATGGATTTTGATTTGATTTCTTCGAGGGCCGTGGGCTTGATCTCAAAATGGATTGAAATTCAAGGGACTTTGGACTTGATCTCAAAGGGAGGATGCGACAGAGCTTTGCTGCTTCTTTTGAAACTATGGACGATCCCCAAAGGGAATCATGAGAGTTTCTTTTCTTCTCTCTAATCCACCACTTATTTCACCATTGATTTCCACCTCACTTGTCTCTATTTATAGATGAAGAGAGTGACAGTCAATGACTATTAGTATTTTTACTCTTTCTTCCTTCCATCTTTCTTCGTCTTCCACTTCTTTTCTCTTCTTCGTTTTCTTCTTCTTCTTCATTTTCTTCCATGGTTGATTGTCTTGTAAGTGACTCGGTCTTGACTCGACCGAGTCAAGACCGAATGAGTTAGCATCCTTTCTATTATTTTTTGTCTCTTTATATTGAAAAGCTTCTATCCAGAGACAACTCAGCCGAGACTTTGAACCATGCACAGAGGCCATCAACAGTGACAAGTTTTTCCAACCCAATTTCAAGCACCCGTTTTCCTCCACCAACGTATATCCTTTCCACGGGAACATTACCAACAACAAACTAGCCTGCGCTCCCGGCATACCGGCAAGCGACACTAGTCGGAATCCACTCCTTCTCAACTCCTCTCCCCACCTCTCCACTTTAACCTCCCCAGTCCTCTTTGGTCCTCCTACCGCCACGATGTTCCCGATCTCACCCCTAAACAACCTGTCTTCCTCAAATCCATCACTCAGTGCATCGAACAGGGCAGAGAGTAATGAAGCGCCTCCACGAACTGCCCCAGAAAACTTCTCCCATGACAAAGGTCCTGTTCGACGATGGTGATCAATTTGGGCCTAAGGAAAGTCAACAACCTCGGTGTTCCCAAATCGCTCCCTGTTATGTCATACGGACAATGGTGTGATGAAACTACAATCCTGTGTTACCAGTGACTTGTTCAATTTTTTGTAAAACTAATTTCCTAGTCTTTTGGTATGATTGAACCTCATGACATAAAATAAGGAAGCCACTACCTCACGTACTCAGAATGTATTCTTTCCGTAGTTTGTTTTACTTATAAATAGGTACATTAAGTCTGTTGTAAAAGTATCAATTTCTCAAGAAATAACATTCTTCTTCTCCTCCACTACTCTGCCAATTTACTGTGCGTGCACAATTGGTTTACAGGTGTAATTCTTGTTTAATCGGAGTTGACATTGCTAACATTTGGTATCAAAGCCAAGTACAGCTCAATCCAGTATGTCACACTCGCAGTCCGGATCACCCCACGCACACAAGCTTCGTCCTCCTCACATCACACAATTGCTGGCCATTTAGACAAGTTTCTTTTGAAGTAGATACGTGAATGCCAAGTATGGCTCGTAACAATCTATCTTCCGGGGCATATGATGTTTCTTTTACCACCCGGGGTGTTAATTTACCTACTAAAAGATCTGTCTCTCTACCCAAGATCCCAACGATCACAATTCCTTTTTTGTCTAAATTTCGAAGTAAATAGGCTTCTAAATAAGGTATTTCGTTAGTGGCCCTTTCAAGGCCTTGGCTTGTCACATGAGTTTGAATTTCATATTTCCGTGTGTAAAAAGAACTATAAATATCTTCATAACTAGTTGTACATAGAATGGTGAACGACGATGGAAGTTCAGTCACTTATCCAACACTCACACGGACCAATTATGGACATTGGTCGTTGATAATAACGGTAATGCTACAAGCACGCGGTCTCTGGAATGCCATTGAGACCGGCGAGGCTGAATTCCGGGAAGATCGGATGGACTTGGAGGCTATTCTTCGTGTTGTCCCATCGGAGATGATAGCCACTCTAGCAGTGAAGGAGAGTGCAAATGAGGTGTGGGAAACACTCAAGATGATGCAAGTTGGTATTGATCGTGTTCTTAAGGCAAATGCCCAACAACTCATGAAAAGAATACGAGAATATCAACTTCGTGAAGGCGAGAAGATAGACAATTTTTTCATGCACTCTCGTTCACTGCTAGAAGATAGATGAGCATTATCGAGGACCCGGAACCAACACAGAAGACAATAGAGAAATTGTTGCGTGTGATACCACCAATGTTCGCTCAAATTGCAATGTCGATTGAGACGATGCTCAATCTCTCAACCCTCTCTTTGGAGGAGGTAACTTGACGATTAATGGTGGTCGAGGACCGCCTTCAAGACTCAACCACAACCGATGCAATTGGAAAATTATTGCTCACCGAGGATGAATGGTCAGCTCGGATGAAGGGACAACAGTTGGAACAAGGAGTCCATAAGTCCGGTAACAGGAGGCGCAAAACACAACGAAGGAGAACGGAGAACAAAAACAACTCTACTTCGAAACACGTGAGGTGCAGAGAGACAAATGCCACAATTGTAGTAAAATGGGTCATTGGGCAAGAGATTGTCGTAGCAAGCCAAAGAAGGTGGAACAGGTTCATCTCCTTCAGAATGAAGATACGGAACCTACACTTCGATGGCTCGAACTTACCTCTTCACCGAAACACCCCCACAACCTCCAGTTCAATTGATTGTGGCAAGAGTTCTCACACAATTGGATCGGAAGGATGAACGAGATACCGGATTATGGTATCTTGACACCGGAGGCACAAATCACATGACGGGGTCACATACGGTTTTTTCGGAGTTTAATCCCACCATTCTCGGGACTATAAGCTTCGGTGATGGCTCCACCGTAAACATTGAAGGGCGAAGTACAATTTTTTTCTCGTGTAAAATAGGGGAGCATTGTACACTTTCGGATGTTTTCTACATCCCGCAACTCACCACCAACATAATTAGCATTGGCCAGCTTGATGAAAGAAGATGCCAGGTGGTGATCGACGGAGGAATTATGAGAATTCGTGATGAGAGGAATCGATTATTGGCTCGGATCAAGTGCTCTCCAAACTGATTATAAACAGTACATCTCAAGATTGTACAACCTATATGTCTCTCAACGAAAAGTTCCAAACACGCTTGACATTGGCATGCAAGGTACAACCATCTTAATTTTCAAGCTTTACGGAAATTAGCAAATTATGGAATGGTTCAAGGATTACCACCCATTAGCCAGGTTGATCAAATTTGTGATGGATGCATTGTCGGAAAGCATTGAAGAACTTCTGTTCCAAATCGGACTCAAAATCGTGCTAAAAATGTACTTGATCTCATACATGGTGACCTATGCGGACCATTCTCACTAGCAACACCTAGTGGAAACAGTACTTTCTGCTCCTTGTGGACGATAAAAGTCGATACATGTGGATTAGCCTCCTTTCAAACAAACACCAAGCAGCAGCAATGATCATGCGCTCTAAAGCACAGGTGGAGGTGGAGATTGGGCGTAAGTTGAAAGCAATCCGTACTGATCGTGGCGGTGAGTTCACATCACAAAAATTCAGGGATTTTTGTGCTAAGAATGGAATTCAAAGGCAGCTCACAACACCATATTCACCACAACAAAATGGTGTTTTAGAACGTCGAAATCAAACAGTAATATCCATGGCTAGAAGCACGATGAAGGGAAAAGGACTTCCCGAAATATTCTGGGGAGAAGCCGTGACAACTGCTATATTTATTCTTAATCGCTTGTCAGCACATAGCCTTGTGAATTCAACACCGTATGAGGTATGGAATGGTAAGATTCCAACAATACACTTCCTTTCGTGTTTTCGATTGTATAGCATATGTGAAGATACTCAAACCTCATCTAAGAAAATTAGAAGATCGGAGTACATCGATGATATTCATCAGATATGAGACCGGGACCAAGGGATACCGAGTATACGATCCAATTAACAATCGTATACATATTGCACGAGATGTTATCTTTGATGAATCTACAAAATGAACTGGTCAAGTCGAAGTAATCAATCAACGACAATCAGTAAAGAACCCTTAGCTACTTCACAATGGTATATTCCAGATTTGAATGGGCAAGAAGTATTGACAACCGAGAATGATGAAATTGAGACACCTGCATTGTTGGATATAAGCAATGTCATATATTCAACTCCACCAAGCAGCGTCTGCAGAAATTGACTCATCTTCCCTGCATCCAAAATCAATTGAATTTGCCTCACCCCCACCAAATTCGGAGGAAATACTTAATGCACACCATAATGATGAGGTACCACTTCGCTTTCAAACCATTGAAAATCTGATTGGACCAGTGCAGATACCCGGTATTGCATCACGAAATACAGCTCCAACAATAAAGGATTTACTCCGGACTACTGCTGAAGAACCATCTATATTTGATGAAGTAGTCCAGCAACATTGTTGGTGTAAGGCTATGATTGAGGAAATGCAGTCTATTGAAGATAATGGTACTTGGGATCTTACAAACCTCCCAAGTAGATATCGACCCATCGGTTTAAAGTGGGTCTTCAAGGTAAAACAGGACGAACATGGCACCATCATCGGGTATAAAGCTCGGCTAGTTGCAAAAGGTTATATTCAGAAACATGGAATTGATTTTGATGAGGTGTATGCACTTGTTGCGTGCATGGAATATGTGCACTTATTGTTGGCATTGGCGGCATAAGAAGGGCTGGGAAGACCATCATATGAACATGAAAACAACTCTTTTGAACGACGAGTAACAACTTTTGAGTCAAAAGGGTGAATGCCTTTTTCGTATTAATCGTATCTTTAAATAACACTTTCTGTACAACCTTAATTTGGTAAGAAAT
The DNA here is from genome assembly GCA_025388415.1 of Cynanchum wilfordii. Lineage (NCBI taxonomy): Eukaryota > Viridiplantae > Streptophyta > Magnoliopsida > Gentianales > Apocynaceae > Cynanchum > Cynanchum wilfordii. The sequence continues at coordinate 725,097 of JAHSUH010004941.1, read as the reverse complement.
AATATACAATAAATACAATTGACTAATGCTATACTAATCTAGGTAAGATATACAACTATGGTAAGAAGAATAATTGGATCCACAAATCATGCAAGAATCCTACGGTTAGTGCCACATATAATGCCATTGATATCCCCCCTCAAATTGATGTTGGATGATTATGAAGCATCAATTTGTCAACCATAAATTGATGACGGTCTCGGGAAAGAGCCTTCGTAAACACATCAGCTGTTTGAAGAGCGGTGTTGATCCGAGGGAGTGAAATAACGTGAGTGTCATATGCATCACGAATATAATGACAATCCACTTCAATGTGTTTTGTACGTTCATGAAATACGAGATTAGCGATAATTTGGATGACACTATTATTAACCGCATGAAGTGGAGTAGGCTCAATTTGAGGAAAGCCAAGTTCTCCTAACAGGCCTCAAAGCCAAACAATTTATGAACATGCAGAAGACATAGCACGATATTCGGACTCAGTTGAAGATTTAGATATTCGATCTTGCTTCTTGCTTTTCCACGATACAAGAGAGTCACCAAGGAACATGCACCAACCAGTAACAGAACGTCGAGTATTAGAACAACCAGCCCAATCTGCATCACTGTATGCAACTAAGCAGATAGGAGTACCCACGGAAAAAAAAGGACCTCGATCGAAGTTCCCTGCGGATAGCGAATAATACGAACGAACATCGGCTAAATGGAGGTGTGTAGGTGTCTGCATAAATTGACTAACTTGTTGGACATAAAATGAAATATTTGGCCTAGTAATTGTCAAATAATTTAAACTTCCCACCAAGCATCGATACAAAGAGGGATCAGAGAGAAAATCACCATCATCACGACATAATTTGACATTAACCTCTAAAGGAGTGTCAACCGAGCGACCATCTTAGAGACCAGCCAAAGCAATAAGATCTCGAGTATATTTATGTTGGTGTAAGAAGATACCGGTAGAAGTAGAATGCACTTCAAGACCTAGAAAATACTGTAAATGACCTAAATCCTTCATATGAAAGGATTTATGAAGATGCTCCTGAAGTTGGGACATCAAAGTAGAGTCTGTACCCGTAATAACGATATCATCCACATAAATCAAGAGTAAAACTATGCCTATCGTAGTTTTACAAAGAAATAGAGAAGAATCATACTGACTTTGAACAAAAGAGAAGCGTAGAAGCGTAGAAGCGTAGATCGAAACTTGTCAAACCAAGTACGTGGTGCCTGTTTAAAACTATAGAGAAAACGCTTCAGCTTACAAACATCCCGAGACGGTGTAACAAACAATCCTCGATGGTGGAGTCATATAGATTTCTTCCTTAAGATCCCCATGTAAGAAAGTATTTTTTACATCCATTTGTCGCAATGACCAACCTTGAGAGGCTGCAATAGCAAGAACAAGTCGTACAATTGTCATCTTTGCGACAGGGGCAAATGTTTCTTCATAGTCTACTCCATACTCTTGTCGATTACCAAGTGCCACCAATCTTGCTTTATATCTATCAAGTGAACCATCATAGCGAAGCTTAATAGAATATACCCATTTACATCCAATGGGTTTGACACCAATAGGGCAAGGAACAATATCCCAAATATGATTCTCTTGAAGAGCTTGAAGCTCTTCTTGAATGGCTTTTACCCAACATGCATGTTTAGCTACTTGAGAATAAGAAGTAGGAACTTCAGTATTAGATAAAACAGCAGAGAAACCATACGGATCCGGAGGACGACTAGTACGGAGTGACCTTCGTAGAGCCACAAGAGAAGTTTCCATATCGGGATTAGGAGGAGTCGGTGAAGATGGAGATCGTCTCCTCGGATAGACAAAGCCGTCTTCAAAACACTCAATAAGGGCTGAGACATCATGGCTTTGATCAAAGGTTGGAAGATGAACACTATCAAAATGAGAGGCATGTTGTTGAAAAAAATACTCATGGTCAAAGAAAATCACATTTCTTGAGATACGCATGCGGTTAGCAACAATATCATAGCACAAATATCCTTTATGAGTATTGCTATAACCCATGAATGCACATTTTACTGATTGAGCCATAAGCTTGTGACGCTCATGAGGTGGCAGATGCACAAAACAAACACAACCAAATGTGTGTAACATGTCATAGTGAGGATGTGAACTAAAAAGACGATAGTAAGGGGAATCAAATCCCAATTGTTGAGAAGGCAAGCGATTGATCAAGTATACTGCGAGTCGATAAAGCTTCCACCCAAAATCTAGCCGAATTGAAGACTCCAACAATAATGTTCGAACCATATCCAACAAGTGACGATTTTTACGTTCAGCCATCCCATTCTGCCGAGGAGTATAAGGGCACGATCGTTGAGATAAAATACCTTTCTTTTGTAAGAAGCTTTGAAATTCATGTGACATGTATTCCCCTCCATTATCAAATCGTAATATCTTAATACATGTAGAAAATTGTGTCTGAATATAGTTGAGAAAAGTTTGGAAAACAGTGAACACTTCGCCTTGTTGTGCGGCAAAATATATCCAAGTGAAACGACTGTAATCATCAATAAATGTTACAAAATATTTGTAATGGGCATGCGAGATAACAGGAGAAATACCCTAAACATCATAATGTATGATCTCAAAACAGGTAGTAGCACGACTTCCAAAAGAAGGAAAAGGTAATATCTTACTTTTTCCTAATCTACAAGTAGAACAATCAAGTGTAGAACATGGAACTTTGCTACCAAGAAATCCTCGATTCATTAAAGTAGACAAAATTACATTATTTGGGTGACCCAAGCGTTTATGGCAAATGTCCACCTCATTCTCAACAAGAATAGAAGCTAAAGACAAAGATCTAGGAACAGTAAATTGCAATGGAAATAATCTGCCCACTTTAGGCCCCCTCGCGATCACCTTCCCCGACACTTGATCCTACACAAGACAACTATTTCGAGAAAAATGCACATCACAGTTATTATCCACCATTTGGCCAACAAAAAGAAGACTAGTAGACAGTTCGGGAGATACAAATACATGACGAAAAGAAGATGTAACATCACCAATAGCTGTAATTGGAAGATTACTGCCATTTGCTATCTTAATATGTTGTGTGCCAGTATACTTCCGCAAATTATGTAACAAATTAGATGAGCCAGTCATATGATTAGAAGCACCGGAATCAATAAACCAAGGAGAAACAATGGAATTACTAGTACCTTGAAGCCCAAGAGCAGAGAAAGCTGTGAGAATCATTTGTTGTACCATTTCTGGAGTAAGAGTGGGCTGAGTTGTGCTTGGAGAAGCAGCAGAAGGAATTGTCGAAGAAGAAAGAGCAGCATTAAAGGCTTGGGCCTTCCGATTTTTTGGACGGGTAGGACATTCCTTGATGATGTGCCCATGTTGCTTACAGTAATTGCAGAATTTCTTACCACAATTGCGTGCGAGATGCCCAAACTCCTTGCAACTATAGCATTGTGGTTGTCCTTTCCCTCGATTTCTCCCTTGAGCAGCATAAGCAAGAGTGACAAGATGTGTCGTCTCTTTCGACCCACTTATAACAGCTTGGGTAGCCAATCTCTATTCTTCATGCAATAGTTCCCCAAAACAGATGTCCAACGAGGTAACTGGATCTCTATTCAGTAATCTAGCCCTTGCAATCTCAAATTTTGGTCTCAATTTCATCAAAAATTGATCTCGCTTACTTTCTTCGTGAACTGTCTAAAGGCCTTCCAACGTCTCCTTAGAGACCTTAGAATAGATAATACCACAATATTCGCTCCATAGGTTAGTAAAACCATAATAATTTTGCTCAATTGAAAGATTACCTTGACTGAAATTACTGATTTCGAGTTCGAGCTGAAAGCGTCGCGCACTATTTTCTTGATAATATATGTGTCTCAAATAATCCCACATTTGTTTCGTAGTACCAAAAGAGCGTAAATTATTGATCATATGTGCCTCAATAGATGCTAGAATCCAAGAAATAATGCGAGCATATCTGGTCTCCCTTTGAAGAAGTTCCTTAGCATCCGTAGGTGCCGAAGAACTACTGTCGATGTGATGTTATAGTTCCTTCCCTTTTTGGAACATCCTGAATTGAAACTCCCAGACAGCATAATTCTTGCCTGTAAGTCGAATCGCCAAAGTCTCTGTTGCGGATTTACAGGAAAAATTTTCGGTAGACATCGTCAACTAAAAAAAAAACACAAAACCAAATCGTTGATAAACAATATCAACCCTAAACGAAATAGAACAAAGAAGAGAAGAGAAAACAGCCCTAGAACGAAAATCAGAAACCTTGCTTTGATACCATAACAACTTTTGAGTCAAAATGGCTGAATGTCTTTTCTGTATTAATCTGTATCTTTAAATAACATTTTCTGTACAACCTTAATTTGGTAAGAAATAATATAAAATAAATACAATTGACTAATGCTATACTAATCTAGGTAAGATATACAACTATGGTAAGAAGAATAATTGGATCCACAAATCGTGCAAGAATCCCACAGTTAGTGCCACATATAATGCCATTGATAGCGAGCTCACTGAAGAGGTATATTTTTTCAACCACCGGGTTTTGTTCGAAACAGACAAGAAGACAAGGTACTCAAATTACATAAAGCCCTATATGGACTACGCCAAGCACCAAGGGCTTGGAACTCCAAGTTAGATGCAAGTCTCACTAAGCTTGGATTCAAATGAAGTTCATCGGAGCATGCCATGTATGGACGCGGTGATGGGAAAACACGATTACTTGTTGGAGTATATGTTGATGATCTAATCATCACTAGGACTGCCAAGGCTGAAATTTTCAAGTTTAAGGGGGAGATGCACAATTTATTTAAAATGAGTGATCTTGGACTCCTTAGCTACTATCTTGGAATTGAACTTCACCAGCAGTCAGATGGAATCAGCATCAGTCAAAGCGCATATGTGCGCGAAATCCTAGAAACTAGTGGAATGTCTGGTTGCAACTCGTGTGTGGTGCCTATGGAAGCACGACTGAAACCGAGAAAGAAAAGTTCAAGTCCGAAAGTAGATGCAACCAGGTATCAAAGCATAGTAAGAAGTCTTCGCTATCTTACGCACACATTGATGGGTGTCGAAACCACCAAATAATAAAGATAATAAAGAGATTCCTACTCAATTATATATTTGTAATAATAGTGAGAGGGTCGATTCCACAGGGATCGGTGAATAGTGATAAATTTATTTTATAAATCACACGAAGTTTGCAAATATTTTTGGAATGAAAATCTACTGGAATTTAAAACAAACAGAATTAGAGTAAAACAAGGAGAAATCAAATTATGGGTAGATCCGGTTAAAGAATTTAAATCCACTTTGATTGCATATATCGTTTCTTGATGCAGAGATACGAAATATTAATTACGGATAAATTAGTTATAGCTACTAACAAGCTCCAATAGCCAATTTCTCCATAATTTTTCGGTAATCAAAACAAGCTCTTCGATTACTACCCTAATTGACAAACAATCCTAAATGAGCTCTTAGGATTTAATTTACCAATAGCTTTATAAACAAGAGAAACCTAATTCTAATTAATAAACACATAAGCTCAGTTTATTTAAACTAGATTACCAATTCTCATAACACAACACACAATTATGTTATTTTCCTCTTATATCGAAAAGCCCGTACAATGACGGGTACAAGATTTCGATTAGTCACAGATTATAATGCTAAGAAAATATTGATCAGTTATTTAATTACATAAATAACCATGGCATTTACACAGAGAATCAGCAAATACCCATAAAATAACAATTCGATCTCATGATTGAGGAATCAAAGTTTCAATAAAGCTTAAACCAGAAAATTGAGTTCAGTTCATAATATAAGGAGGAAATGAAAATACAAATTGTAATTGTTCATGGTAATTCAAGGAAGAAAAGAAAGACAATCTAAAAAATGTAGATGAATTACCCCCTTGAATTGCAGTCGTTTTCCTTCTTGACTTGCTTCCGCCCTTTCTCCCCTCCCATCTTGCCATTTGCTTTCCCCTTTTTATCTTCTTTTTCTCGCACGACGGTTTCTCCACTTCTCCTTGCACAAACTGCTCCACTTCCCCTAATTTCTCCACTTCTTTTTTCCTTCTGCCGACAGTTTCTCCACTCCTCTTTCTTTTCTTTTCTTTTCTTTTTCTTTTTCAAGATATTTCATTTCCAAATATCAATAATATCTTCAAACTTCTAGAATATTTCCAAGAGTTCTTAAAATTAGCTTTTCAACCCAATTTTTTAGTAAATATCCAAATTCACCTAGAAAAATAAAAGTAAATCAAAATATCCCAATTATTCACAAAATAAAAATAAATAAAGAAGAATTGTTAGTAAAAATGAAGCATTTAAATCACACTAACAAATTCCCCCACACCTAACTAATGCTTGTCCTCAAGCATACACTAGGCTAAAACCGATGACTCAAAACACACAATTTCAAGCTAGCAACTCTAAGATTTAGGTCTATCAGCACTCAGGATACTATATAGAATGAAATATAAAAGCTGCTACAAATCTCCCAACATATCAACGGTTTTTTTTTTCAAGATCAAAATGAGCAAGAATTAATAACCTCACCAAGATGTCACTCAATGCACTCAAAGTGTTTAAGGTTATTTGTGTATGCTCTCATTTCAAAACAATGTATGTGATTACCATAAGCTTGCTCAAAAATCAAATCTCCACCACCGAAAATGAATCAAATGCATTAATCAAAGGGTCTTATAGGGCTTGTAATGTGGTTAGGATGGGTGAAAAGAGAGATGGTATATAAAAGAAACGAAAATATATGAGACAAAATTAAACTCATTGAATGAAACGACTTAACACTTTAAAACTCAAATTGCTAATAACGTCATCAAGTCATTGAACAATAAGAATCTTGAGCTTGCTCAATTATTTTTTTTTTTAATGAATCACTTTTTCATTTTTCCTTTTTCAATCTTTTGCAACCTTAAAAGATAACAAAAACAACTTGACTACTGAGCAATAATATGAATATCGATTCATCCAACAAGTTTGCAATTGCTATAAAAGGGAACTGTTATAACAAATATGGCTAACAAAAAGGGTATTGGGTGATGGGAAAAGAAAATGAAGAAAATAAATGAAAGAAAATGGTTTAGGCCCGAATAACAAAGAAAAATGAGGGTTAAGGTGGATAAAAGAGTTTGTTTTGCCCTTATCTTTTTAATGCACCAAATCCAATATAATGCAGTCTCAAAATGTATAAATGAGCAAGTTCTAGAATACACAACTATGATGGATTCCACTCGTCGAGAGAAGTAGCAATATATGGTGGATTGCTAATAGGCACAAAACTCACATAAGTGGATAATTTGCATTAAATCAAGCACATTTTTCAAATGAATCAACTGTTGAAACTATGGGAAACTCATTTTAGCAATTAAAAATCATCTACTTGATGCATCTATGTGTATCTTTGAACGTGCATCTCAATAGTAACTAACTCAAAATCATTCAAAACAAACCCACTAAGACTCTAAAAATAAAATAAGAAAACAATTAAAGCAAAAAGGAAAACAAGACTAACACTAAACATCAAATTAAACCACTTCCGTAGGTTATCAAGGTTGCATTTAGCATATGCAACAAGCCTTTAAACCCCTAGGTATTCCTAGTGGACGAGTTATAGTCTCGTGAGGGTTTACAGCGATGCTACCCATAAACATCTACAATCCTAAAAGAAAAATTTGAAGAAATAAGAAACTAATATGACACTCCCCCACACTTAAACCACACGTTGCCCTCAAAGTGAAATGAAATATATTGTTCAATGAAAAATAGAGGATATAAAAAGACATCCCCGAAAATGTATGCATGCATGAGTAATCCGGAAAAATAATTCAAACCACTCCAAATACACCACAATATGTTTTCCAAAATCAAGGAAATTTCCGGATGAAATTATTGTAAAAAAAACCGAATGCACCTGGAATGAATGGCAGTGTATGATTGGTGTTGAACAGATAGAGGCAGCGGGGAGGTGCGTCGGTGGTTCCTGCGGCACTGCACCTACTGAAATTATTATTATTATTATTATTATTATTATTATTATTATTATTATTATTATTATTATTATTATTATTATTTTTTGTATATATATATTCACAACACAAAATCAAATCAAACTAGTAAAAGAAAACTAATGAAATGAGCTAGAGATTCCCATGTATTGTCAATTATAATTTGGGCTACCAAGACTGAGTTCCTCAACGTTCGTCACTACAAAGCCTTCATAAAATGGTTCCAAACGATGCCCATTAACTTTGAAAGTTTTGTTGGTGGTCTCACTATGAATTTCAACTGCACCATGTGGGAAGACATTAGTGACAATGAAGGGTCCTACCCATCGGGATCGTAACTTACCAGGAAATAACTTGAGTCTAGAATGAAAAAGAAGAACTTTCTGACTGACATTAAAGCTTTTTCTTAAGATCATCCTGTCATGAAAAATCTTTGTCTTTTCTTTGTAAATCCGGGAATTCTCATAGGCATCATGTCGAATTTCCTCCAACTCTTGCAATTGTAACTTTCTTTGTTCTCCCGCCTCATCCATTCGCAAATTACATTGCTTAATCGCCCAGTATGTTCTATGCTCCAATTCCACAGGTAAATGACAAGATTTACCAAATACTAAACGATAAGGAGACATGCCGATAGGAGTTTTGTAAGCAGTACAGTATGCCCATAATGCATCATCAAGTCGCAAACTCCAATCTTTTCTATTTTGATTGACTGTCTTCTCGAGTATAGACTTGATGTCCCTATTGGATATCTCTACTTGCTCACTTGTTTGAGGATGATAGGCGGTGGAAACTCTATGTGTCACATGATACTTCTTGAACAAAGTCTCTATCAGACGATTGCAAAAGTGAGTTCCTCTGTCACTGATCATTGCTTTTGGCACACCAAACCTGACAAATATATGTGATTTTACAAAATCTACAACATCTTTAGCATTGTCGGTTCGGGTAGCTTTTGCTTCAACCCACTTAGAAACATAATCCACAGCCAATAATATAGAAACATTGCCAAAAGAAGATGGAAACAGACCCATAAAATCGATGCCTCAAATATCAAAAATTTCACATACAAGAATAGGATTTAAAGGCATTTGATATCTATAACTCAAGTTACCTATTTTTTGACATTGCTCACATGATTTGCAAAACATATATGAATCACGAAATAAAGTTGGCCAAAATAAACCACATTCTAAGACTTTTGATGCAGTTCGTTTTGGGCCAAAATGACCTCCACAAGCATAAGAGTGACAAAATTGAAGAATAGACAAAATTTCAGTTTCAGGTATTTGGTCGGAGCAATGCTTCTACAAGTAAGGGTCATCCCACATATAAAATTTAGAATCACTTTTTACCTTGTCTTTTTGAGCTCTTGTTAACTCACTTGGTAGTGTACGTGTAACTAAGTAGTTGACAATGTCAGCGTACCATGGAGTTGAACCATGAATTGTAAATAGAGTCTCATCTGGAAAGTCATTTTTCAATGGTATAGGCTCTTCACCCGAAGTCAATCTGCTAAGATGTTCCGCCACCAAATTCTCGGCTCCCTTTTTGTCTCGAATCTCTAAATTAAATTCTTGGAGTAAAAGAATCCATCGAATGAGTCGCAGTTTTGCTTCCTTCTTGGTTAACAAATACTTTAGAGCAGAATGGTTAGAGAAAACAATTACTTTAGTGCCTAACAAATAGGAACGAAATATCTCCAAAGCAAAAACTATAGCCAATAGTTCTTTCTCTGTGGTTGAATAGTTTCTTTGAGCACTATCGAGTGTTCTAGAAGCATACTATATCACATGAGCTGCTTGTCCTACTCTTTGTCCAAGAACAGCTCCTACAACATGGTTACTTGCATCACACATAATTTCAAATGGGTAATTCCAGTCAGGCGGTTGAATTATGGGGGCTGAAGTGAGCAGCTTCTTAAGTTTATCAAATGCTTTTCTACATGACTCATCAAACTCAAAAACAATCTCTTTTTGGAGCAACTGGCACAAGGTTTGAGCTATCTTTGAGAAATCTTTGATAAAGCGGCGATAGAAACCTGCATGTCCAAGGAAAGAACGAACCTCCCGAACACATTTGGGGTAAGTTAATGTTTTAATTACATCTATCTTAGCCTTATCAACTTCTATACCTTTTGCGGAAACTACATGATCCAAAATAATCCCTCGATCTACCATGAAATGACACTTTTCAAAATTCAACACAAGATTTATTTCTATGCATCGCTCAAGTACATTTTCAAGGTTCTCCAAACAAGAATCAAAGCAATTACCATAAACAGTAAAGTCATCCATAAACACCTCTATGTTTTTTTCCACGAAATCCGAAAATATACTCACCATACATCTTTGGAATTTAGCAGGGGTATTACAAAGACCAAACGACATTCTTCGGTAAGCAAAAGTGCCAAATGGGCATGTGAAGGTGGTCTTCTCTTGGTCTTCAAGTGCAATCCATCCAAACAACAAAAGTGAGATTTTCCAGCTAACCTTTCAAGCATTTGATCAATAAATGGAATAGGAAAATGGTCTTTCCTAGTGAGTGAATTTATTTTACGATAATCAATACAAACCCTCCACCCATTTTGGACTCGGGTGGGTACTAATTCCCCATTTGTGTTCTCAATAACTGTTATACATGTCTTTTTCGGAAAAAATTGCACCGGACTTACCCAATCACTATCATAGATAGGATATATGATACCTGCATCAAGAAGTTTGATGACTTCTTTCTTTACCACTTCCATCATGGGAGGATTCAAACGACGTTGAGCTTGGATAGAAGGTTTAACATCATCTTCAAGTAAAATCTTGTGCATGCATGTAGACAAAGTTAAACCTTTTATATATGCTATTGTCCATCCTATCGCTTGTTTGCAATCCCTAAGCACTCGAATCAACTTTTCTTCTTCTAGAACAATGAGTTTAGAAGAGATGATTACTGGAAGCGTTTCATCATCTCCTAAAAATACATACTTTAAATAGTTAGGTAATGATTTGAGCTCAAGTTTAGGTGCCTGCACAACAGATGGAAGAAGTTTCTCATGAGATGTAGGTAAATCGACATAAAAGACCTTACAATTTAAAACATTTAAAGAGTTCAATTCATAAATAGTGTTTATCAATGAAAAATTTAAATCTAACTCTTTTTCAATCCATGTCAATCCCTTCACTCCCAAACTATTGCTTAAGACGTTAAGCAATGTATCCTCCACGTCTAAGTCAAAATATTCCTGCACTAAAGGATCAATAATCTCAACAACAAAAATTGAATTATCATCACTTGGATATTTCATGGTATCATTGATATTAAATTCAATCATATCTCCGTCGAATTCCATGGTAAGAGTTCCTTTGTGTACATCTAACTTAGTTCTAGCAGTCTTAAGAAATGGTCTCCCTAACAAAATTGGAGCTAAATTAGCAGAACTATTTTCTTCCAAATCTAATATATAAAAATCAGCAGGGAAAACCAAATCATTAACTTGGATCAAGATATCTTCCAAGACTCCATCGGGGTAAACATTAGATCTATCAGCCAATTGAATTATGACATCTATATTTTGAAAAGGACCAAAATTTAAAGAAGAATAAAGTGATCGTGGCGTGACATTAATTGAAGCTCCTAGATCTAACATTGCTCTTTCGATTTTAGCATTTCCAATTTTACAAGGAATAGTGAACATACTTGGGTCTTTGCATTTGGGAGGCGGTTTCTTTTGAAGAACAGCAGAAACGCTCTCCCCCCACGAACCTTTTCATTACCTTTTAACTTCCTCTTGGTAGTGCATAAATCCTTAAGAAGTTTTGCATATCGGGGTATCTTGGTAATCATGTCAAGCAATGGAATATTTACCTCAACCTTGTGAAATGTATCCAGAATCTCCTTATCTTGCTCTTCTTTCTTGGATTTTGCAAACCGACTAGGAAAAGGAGGTGCTGTTGTCAAATTTTTTGGTTGCTCCTGTAGCAATTGATCTTTTTGAGTTTGAGGTGTTAATTCATCCTTTTGAGTTCCTTCTCAACACTATTAGGCTTCTTTTCGCTCGACTCGGCCAATACCCTCACACTTCTTAAAGTGATAGCACTTGCATTTTGCTTTGGGTTCACTTCGATTGTGATGGCAATCTTCCCAATCCTTGAGATTCCAAACGACTCATGCTAGTTGCCAATTGGCTTATCCGGCCTTGTAACTGTTGAATGCTAGACCTTGTCTCTTGTTGAAATTGATTTATGTTGGTTGCAAGTTGTTTGGCAATCTCTTCAATTGACATAACTTGGTTTTGGAACTCTTACTTAAGTCTTGGCACAAAGTTCTGAAATTGTGGTGGCCTTGGTCCATAATTAAGAGTAGAGCGATTGTGTTGATACTAATCGTATCATCTCACAATCCTCAGCAAAATTGCAAACATAAACACAACATGCACAATATATCAAAATCAAAATTATCACTAAGTGCAAAATTAAACTCGATCGTGCGCAGTAGTTTGCATGCAAAATTCTAACATTTGTACATACATAAAGCAAAAACAGCCAACCCATTCACTATAAAACAAAAAAGAACTAAAGAAATGACTCAAAACTTACCGTATAAACTGTATGGATCAATATAATTATACTTTGAACTTCGACCTTACAAGACATTTTTTGTTGAATGCACTTCTAAACGGCCACTCAACTTCAACAAAATTAAAACTTTTCTTCGAAAGATTCTGGGTTGTAAAGAAACTTTCCAGAAATTTCCGAAATTAAATGTCAGAAATGGAAATCGAGCAAGAATGTAGGAAAAGTTACGAACTTTCCTTAATGAAATCGATGGGTTCCTCTCATTTTTTTCTTTTCATACAGTTTTTTTTTAAAAAATATAATTTTTAATTAAAAAGACAAAAATACCCCTAAAAAATGAACGAAAATTAAAGACAGACGGAATTTTGGACGGAAGGGCAAAAGAAGAGAGTTTTTAAAGTTCGGATGCAAAACTTCAAAATTTGGAAAAGTTTAGGTGCAACTTTGAGGGTTTACCCTATTATCTATTATATATAAAATACTAAAGTTTTTAATAACATTTTTAAACATTATTGTACTTTTCATTGATATTTTTTTATCATTCAATCTCTATAATTAAACAATTTATGTTTATGAGTTTTAAATTTTTGATTTTTTTTTTTTTACTTTCATCTTTATCTCAATTTATATTATTCATTTTTCTTGTTATGATTTTTTTTTCCATTTTTTTGTCACGTTTTTCATTATCATATCAATTTGTATTATTAATTTTTTTAATTAAAAATAATAATTTATCTCACAAAAATTTTAAAAAAATTTATTTCTTTTGTATTTTTAATATTTTTTATTCTCGCCTTTATATATATATATATATATATATATATATATATATATATAAATTATTCATTTTGAATCTAAAATTTATATAAGTAACAATTAAATATATGTTTACTTATCCATCAAAAAAAAATATATATATATATATATGTTTACTTATTAAATTTTTAACTCAAAGAAAAAATTTATTGTAAATTTTTATTATAATTTAAGTTATATTGTTTAAATTTAAATTTTTCTATTCTAATAATCATAACAAAAATATAATTTCTCATTCATAATATAATATTTATATTAAATTTATCACTTTAAAAAATAATAAGACTATATAAAAATTTATACCAATACTCAATTCAAATATCAATACAATTAAATATTTAGATATAAATTAATTTTTAAATCAATTAATATATTTAGACCAATCTTATAGATGAATATAATTTTTTTTTTTGTAAATAAAAAAAATTATTATATATATACACACTTATTAAATATATTTTTATAATATATATATTACACACCTCATCTACACAATTAATATTTTTTTAAAAAATTACATTATTTGTATAAAATTCATATAGAAAAGAAATAAATAAATCAAACAAAAAATAAATAATAGCGAGTAATAAAATAAAATAAATTGACAATAAATTTAAAAATATATTTATATAATATATACATTTGGGACCGGAATGTATATTTAGTGTATAATATATATATAAATCATTCATCTCAAAAAAAATATATATATATATATATATATGTATACGTGTATGGTTTTTCACTGCTAGTTTTTTGCTTCTACTTTCTCTATTCCTATAGCTTTTACCATAGGCAGTGATTGTAAGTCTTAAAATGATTTTTTATATTTTTTTAATTGAATTGTGATATTTGTATAAAAGAAAATTAAGGATGAAAAAATAAAAATAAGACACATGATACGTTAATGAATGTTATAAACTAAATCAATACTTATAATTTTATTAAAAATAAAAATAATAATTATATTAAAAAATTCATAAAAAATTTAAATCATTTATTTTATCATTTTAAGTAATTAAGATATTTTTTTTAATCTAATAATATCATAAATTTTAATAATTTTATTAATTTTTCAAAAAAAAAAAAAAATGTGTTAGAAGATCACTTACGCTAACACTGACGCTTTGAATGACACCCGTACTAAGTAGTAACTAATAATACATTATAAAGACAAATGATACCTAATTCCATTTTTATTGCCAATTTTTAATTTAATCAAAATTTAAATCTCACTCACACATACAACTGTAAACAAACTAAATTGTTTGCGAACAAAGCTCGTTCAAGCTCATTTATACTCGATTCGAGCTCGTTCGTTTATTAAACAAACAAACTCAAACAATTTTTTATGCTCAATTAATTTTCAAGCATACTCGAATAGTGTTCGCGAACATAATCAAGCGTTTTTGAACAAATTATAAATATTTATATATTATTAAAAAAAAACTCTTAATATTTAAATTATGGTATATATATAAGTTTTTTCTCTCATTTTTCCCTAAACTATAGTGACGATTCCCCTTTCTTTACTTTCTCTATAGTCCAAACTCAACTCTTCTTCTACCTTTTTGACAAATCCTAAAAAAGTGGCGGTTCCCCTTCCCTTACTTTCTCCTAGAGCTATAAACAAACCAAATTGTTTGTTCGTGAACAAAGCTCGTTTGAGCTCGCTTATGCTTCGTTCGAGCTCGTTCGTTTATTAAACAAACCAAGCTTCAAACAAATTTTTAAACTCGATTAATTTTCAAAGCTACTCAAAGCTCGTTCGAAAATTAAACAAAACAAGTTCAAACTTCCGATGTTCGGTTCGACTCGACTCATTTATAACCCTATTCACTCACTTACTTCATCACTTTGTAATCACTAATTTATCCCTTTTCATTAAAGTTTTAACACTTTTTTATTAAATTAATTTTTAATAAACAAAATAATTATATATATATATATATAGGGTAAATCATCTCAATCTCAACCTTTGTCGATCTTTTGAAAATTCTGAGTTTTCTTTTTTTTTTTGCACTCAAAACTTTAAAAAGTCCTTTCTTTTGCCCTTCGTCCAAAAAAAAATTCTTTTTTTTTTTTTCCGTCCATTTTTAGGGGTATTTTGGCCTTTTCACCTTAAAAAATTTTTTTTCTAAAAAATCTTAACAAAAGCTGCTGAGCGGGAGTCGAATCCGCGTCCTCACACATGGTCAACTCGCATTTAACCGCTGAGCTAAACATCATTATTTGCTAATTTTTTACGTAATTTAAATATATAGTTAACCTTTCCACTTCACTTTTTTTTTTTTGAAATGGGTTTCCTCGGTTCTTATCATTCTACTTCTTCTTCTCCTCTTCCTCCTCCTCAAAATTCTATATTCCCTCATCGGCTAGGAGAAGAACCCATCGACTGTCGGATTGTAAGAAAATCCCAATGGGGAAAAACATTGGGCTATAGTCGGAATAGAAATCCTTGCATTAGTATTCATTTACGTGTATCGGTTAAAGAAAAAGAAAAGTATCGTCGGAAGGATGAAATTGTGAGAGAGGAATAGGTGGAAAAAGCTGTAATGGATTTGTCGGAAGAGATGAATTGAGGAAACCCATTTCAAAAAAAAAAAGTGAAGTGGAAAAGTTAACTATATATTTAAATTACGTAAAAAGTTAGCAAATAATGATGTTTAGCTCAGTGGTTAAATAAGAGTTAACCACGTGTGAGTATGCGGGTTCGACTCCGGATTAGGTTATAGCGTACTTTACCTATAATTTTGTGAATTAAGTAACGTTTCTACTTGTTTCCATATCTTTGAGATAAATGACCTAAATGATATATTTTTACTTATTACAAAATTGTACATTAAAATTTTTGGGTATCCCACTCTATATATATTTTTATTTATTTATTTATTTATTTGGACAAAAGGAGAAAATTTATTTATAGGAAGTGGGTGGCACCAATTTTACATCATAAGCTCTAAGACCAGACAAAATATAATGGGGAAGTCCATAACAAAACATAATATAAGCCTGATTACATAGAGGTCCGATACAAAAACAAATAAATGAAAGTGAAAATAAAAAAACTATTGCAGTTTGCGGATTCAAACCCACACCGCACAACAAAAATGAATGAAAGTGTTTTGCCCATAAACATTATTTGTATTATTTTTAACAAAAAATTTATTTATTATCTTTAAGGAGATTTTTGTTTTATAAAAAATAATTATTTTTGTTGTTGGTTAGATTCGAACCCAAGCATCACGATAAATTTAAACACACTTTATCACTGCACCAATATTGTAAATTATATAATTTTTTATAGGAGTTTTATTTATTATCTTTAAAAATATTTATTTTATATATTCTATATCTTGAACCCAAACCTCACGCTCTCAAATGAACGCGCTTTTGCCACTGCACAAATGACCTAGATTGTATTTTTTTACAAGAGTTTTATTTATTAAAGAAAATCTTTTTAAATATAATAAATAACACTCCTTAAAAAATAATAGAATTTAAAACATTGGTATTGTAGAAAAGTGCGTTTAGTTTCAGCATGCGTTGGGTTCGAATCCTGTTAACAACAAAGATTAAAATTTTTTTATAAAATAAAAATCACTTTAAAGTTAATAGATAAAACTCATGTAAAAAAAAATACAGTCTAGAACATTGGTACAATGGGAAAGCTTATAAAAAAATATTTTTAAAGATAATAAATAAAACTCCTATAAAAAATAATACAATTTAAAATATTAGTGCAGTGGCAAAGTGTGTTTAAATTTACCGTGATGTTGGGTTCAAATATTGCCAACAACAAAAATAATTATTTTTTATAAAACAAAAATCTCCTTAAAGATAATAAATAAAATTCTAGTTAATTATGCCTATGACGTAGTGGCAAAACACTTCAATTTTTGTGGTTTTGAATCCCGCCCAGCTGCAATAAACGGAGGTGCAAATTAAGCGATTTTTTATAGTTGGAGTGCAAAAGTTAGAAAAAAAAAGTTTAGGTATCGGTGAGAACTCAAAATCATTTACCAAATATATTCATAATTTTATGGACAAGTTGGGGACTTAAATTATGCACCCAAAGTACCATATATTTAGATATACATGACATTAACATATTTGAAATTGGTAAGTGAATATAATTATGCAATATTTAAACTTGTCTTGAAGTTAAAATTATGTGGATAAAATATAACAAATGATGATATTTTAGAGAAAATATTTTTATACATTTTCATGTTTTGCATCCTACAACAACATTATTGAATCATGAATTCTGATCATGAATATATTCAGATAGTCTAGATGAATTTGAAAATTATATCAATATTATCAAAATAAATATTACGTGTCGAAATATTGATAACTATTAAAAGTGGTAAAATAAAAATTACCATGTATTTTAAATTTTATTATTACATTTATCTTATATCATCTATTTAATATATTTATATTCTATTTATCTCTATTATGTATTTAATATTTCAATGATTGCCTTATCACTAGAAGTGACAATGTTTTAATGGTTTTACCACTACTTCTATTCTCTAATAATAGATGTGTCTTACTACTAGAAGTGGAATAACAAAGAGGAAACATAATAAACTTTTCAAGAATGTACAAATTGACAAATAAAATTTGTTAAGGAGAAATCCGATTATTAAAAGATCACCGATCTCGTACATGTAGTACGATAAAATATACAGTTGATATTTATCAAATATCTATTAAAAGTAAGGTAAGACAAAAATCACAAATTAAACTTTGCTTCTAGATATTTAACTCGAGAATGAAATGATGAAATAATGATACTAATATCAATATGGATGATACTCATAATATTGATATTATATAGTTAATTTTTCAAATATATATATAAAAAAAACGAAGAATTAGAATGTTCTTTAATATGTTATATATATATATATATATATATTATTTTATTATGTTTATCTTTTATTATATTTTATTTTTAATATTTATTTATTTAATATAATATTCATCAAAAAAAAATTGAAAAAAATAATAAAATTTACTAGAATAAAATCATTCATAAACAATATTTTGTGACTAAAAATTAAAGAAAGTTGTAGAATTTTAAAGATAAATCTAGTTTTTAGCTCATAAACATCTATGTAGCCACGGAAAATTTAAAATCCTTGGATTTGAGAATCTCAATTTTAATATATATATATATATATATATATATATATGCAAATTGACAAATTTTATCTTGTCAATTTTATTGAATGCCAATTGTTAGTCAATTCTTTTTTTTAAATTAAATTATATTGAGAGGGTAAAAATGTCTTTTTCTTCTTTTTTTCATTTCTTCTCCTTCTTTTTCTTCTTTCCTTCATTTCTTCTTCTTCTTTAAATGAGCTGATGTCTAAAAATTGCAACAGTTTAGAAGTAGGGTTGTTTTTCTTTTTTTTCAAGTGTTTTTATGTTCCTGGTTTTTAGTTTATTCTATCTAACTTTATTTTTCGATACTTATTTTGTCGTTGTTGTTTAAGAATGTCAAAACTTTGCAGTTGTAGAACAAATTATTTTAATGGAATACTTGTAATTGCTTCCATGTCTACCAGTTGTTATTTTCTCGGTACTTGAATTTCATGCTTCCATTTCTTGGACGAATTTAAAAGGATTGAATATTTGAATGTGGTGGTTAACAACAAGGAATCATAAGTATTCTTTGCTGGGAAAATACATATAAGTAGCTAGTGTTAATTTTGTGCCATTTCTTTTATTTAAAGAAGAAGAAGAAGAATGGTGGGGCTAAGGCCTACACTTGGGTTGGACTATGATCCCGAACTGCTCTAATCAGAAGAACATTTAGGAATTGTGGTGATTTATTTATAAAAAATAAATATGTAATTGATATATAAATATTTTTTTAAGTACAATACATAATAATTGATCGTAAATATTATTAAAACCATAATCGTAATAGGAGTTTGCGCATCTAGGTAATAACAAACTCAGAAGAAAAGAATATAAAAAGGAAGAAAGGAAAACATTATCATTACCAAAAAGTAAAGAACAAAAGTCTTTACCATTTGGGACAGAAACGGTCACCTTTGTTTCAATCCATCACAATATGCTCATACTATTCTCCCATTGGCGGACTACTTATACTCTCAACGCAAACGGCATTTCTGTATCCCTCTTTTTTGCTTTCGCCAGAAGAAGACAACTCCCTGATCAGCAAGCGTCGGAAAAGAAATTCAAGTGATCGTTATCTCCACATCATTCAGGCAAGTCTCTTCGCCTACATTTCTTCTTAAATTTCTGCAACTGAACTTCTGTATGTATGTATGTATGTATATATGAACTTCGTAAATTTCGCCAAGATTTCTTCTTATTTCGATGGACGAATCAACCTCAAATATCTTTTTGTTTTACTTTATTTCTGGCGCAAAGTTTAATAACTTTTCACCTACAAATTGGACATCATCACATTATTCTTTCAATGATGGTTTGGCAGTGGAGTAGAATTCAATTTCCAGTACATTTTTAGGTGTGAGAAGCTTGCTTTATAGTTTTATTTTAGGATCATAAATTGGGGAAATTACGGTGGAAAAATGTATTCTAAAATTGGATGACGATGAAAGACTTTGTCACACTCTAAAATTAGATCACACTGTCGTTATCTCTATTTGTTGTTTTGTTTGGAGTTGGACCCATCTATTAAGGTGCGCGCAGCAGGACTTCTCTTTTTGTTTTGAAGGACCCACTTAGGCTTTTCAAAGGTTGGTTTTTTTTCCCTTTTTGTAAAAAAAATTTAATATTGTTTGACTCTTGATATGCATTTATACTTTTTTTTAAATTTTAAATAAAAAGATTGTTATCAATTCAGTTTTTTAAATAAATATTAACAAATTATTTATGCAGCCATGGATCTGTTTCAACATATTATTTTCAGTCGTCTTTTTGAGGCTAAGATACGGGAGTTAGAGGAAAAACTATCCAAAGCAAATTCTCTCTTGTCTCAAGCTTTGGCCAAAACTGCCGAGCTAGAACAGAAGCTGAAAAGTCTGGAAAAGCTGCACCAAGAATCTGTAAGTGCATTAGATACAGCTAATAAGAAGAATCTGGAGCTCGAGAAAATAATACAGGCCTCTAGTGCTGCTGCAGATGAAGCAAAATCACAAATGATAGAACTTGAGACACAATATATTGCTACTGAGCAAAGGAAATTGGAGCTAGAACAAGAACTAAATCGGGCAGAACTAAGATGTATTGAGGCTGAAAATGGATTGAGTGAGTCTTCTCACAAAATCTTAGAACTTAATGCTACAATTGAACAATTTATAGAAGAAAAGAATCGATTAATTGGCAAATCTCAAGAATACCTGGATAAGTGTTACAAACTAGAATTTGACCTGAAACAATCAACCGAAAGAAATTCAGAGCTTGAATTGGAGTTAAAGAATGCCAAGGAGAAGAGTGCTGAACAAGAGGGGTTGGCTAACAGTATCCATCAACGCAACCTTGAACTTGAAGATCTGATGCAGGCATCTCATTCTAGAGCAGATGATGCAAGGAAAAGGGTGAGTGAGTTGGAACTGTTGCTTGAAACAGAGAAGAGCACGATTCGGGAGGTTGAAGAAAAATTAAGCACATTAGAGAAAAAATGTAAGAAACAGTCTGAGAAGGTATCTGAACTTGAAGTGGAACTTGAGGCATACAAATCCAAGGCATCAAGTGCAGAGGTTTCCCTAAATATGGCTAATGAGAAGGAAAAGGAACTGGTGGAGTTCTTAAATATAGCAACCGAAGAGAAGAAAATCTTAGACAAAGAATGCAAAAGCTTATCTAAAAAGCTAATCGTAGTAGAAGATCTTCATGAAGGTATGCTCAATGAACTGAATGTTACTGGAGAAAAATTGGAAAGCACTGAAAATAAACTTAAGGTTGCAGAAAAGAGAGAAAGCGAAGTTATGGAGAAGCTCAAAGCTGCCGAAGAGCAGTTGGAAAATCAAGGAAAATTACTGGACCATGCAACAACTAGAAGTTTAGATCTTGAAGCTTTACATGAGAGCATGTCCAAGGATTTAGAATCAAAGCTTCATGAAGCCATTGCTAATTTCACAAGCAAAGACTATGAGGTGAAATCATTGTATGAGAAACTGGAAGCGCTTGAAGTTCAAATTAAGAACTATGAGGTACAATTGACTGAATCCAGTGAAAGATCTGCAGCTGTTAAAGAAGAATTGGATCAGATTTTAATCAAGTTGGCTTCTTCTGAAACTACCAATGAAGACCTCGGCAAAAAGGTTGTTGACACTGAAATCAAATCCAGAGATTTTGGATCCAGCGTCTCTAGTCCATCCAAGAGAGAGAGTAAGAAAAAGACTGTAGAGGCAGAAACCGTGTCCTCGGAGGCACGTACACAATCCACTGAGGTATCTCCTGCAATGACATTGAAATTCATTTCCGGAGTGGCAATTGTTTCCATATTTATTGGCATAATTCTTTTTTTCTTTTGTATGATTTTAAGTTTGTATTGTATTTGAATTAATAGATTAAAGTTGTTAAGATGTTATAATATCTTTGTATAGATATTTATATGCTCTGTAATGCTGACTAGGACGGTTATATATGTATGATGAAATACTTAATAAAAGTGGATTATCATTTTCACATATAAAACTTTTTTTCTCTCTTGTTGTTTTCTAAATTCCTCTCTAAATCTCAATAAGATCTGAGATTTTACATGGTATCAGAGCAATTCTAGGTTGGATTGCTTGGTTTTTCCTCTTGATTTCTTCTAGAAATCTTGTGTTTTTTTTCTTCTTTTTGGTCGATTGATTCTTTGAATCGAAGGATTTTTCAATTTCCTTTGGTTCGCTATGGCTCAACCAAATTCTTATCAACAACAGATCAATGGTGTCAATTTCAATGATCCTTACTACCTCTCCAATGGAGATCATCCATGCATGCAACTTGGTAACACCATTCTTATCCGATCTAATTTTGTCAATTGGACTCGAAGCGTGCGTATGGCATTGATAGCAAGAAATAAGCTTCAATTTGTTGATGGAACACTTCCTTCTCCAGGTTCTAAACATCCCGATCATCGGAAATGGGTGAGGAATGATTATATGGTTATGTCTTGATTTTGAATTCTATGGATAAGAATTTAGCTGATAGTTTCATGTTTGTTAATTCTTCTGCTGAATTTTGGTCTGAACTTGCTGAGAGGTTTGGTCATACAAACGCTCCTCAATTATTTGAGTTGCATCGAAACCTAAGTTCAATATCTCAAAATAATTAGAGTATTGCAGAATATTATGGTAGATTGAATAAA
This sequence comes from Cynanchum wilfordii, assembly GCA_025388415.1. NCBI lineage: Eukaryota > Viridiplantae > Streptophyta > Magnoliopsida > Gentianales > Apocynaceae > Cynanchum > Cynanchum wilfordii. The sequence goes on along the minus strand of JAHSUH010004941.1, from coordinate 702,358 downwards.
GCATGGGATGAATTACAGATTCTTGAAGGTTTTCCAGATTGTACTTGTGGTGCTTTAAAGTTGTGCAGTTGTGGAATTCTCAAGAAGATTTTTGAGATGGATTAGAGGAGAAAATTGATGCAATTGCTTTCTGGTCTTAATAGAGAATATGATCGGGTGAAAACTAATTTGTTGAGTTTAGATCCTTTGCCTACCATTAATAAGGCGTATCATACCTTACAACAGATTGAGCAACAACATAAAGCTCAATCAATCTTCTATTTCTGTTGAGATGAGTTCTTTGAGTGCCAATACTTCTCTCCAACCAAAGGCTTTTTCACAGAAAAGAGACAACAAACGTTTCAAAAATGATGTTGTTTATACATATTGCAAGAAGAAAGGACATTGTATTGCTCAGTGCTTCAAGCTAATTGGATTTCCTGAGTGATATACATCTATGAAAGGGAAAGGAGTTGATACTAGATTCGCAGCTAATATCAACATTGGTTCTGGAATACTTGGTACAATACCTATAGATCATGGTGATACTAGCAAAGGATCAAGTTCTCTAGTTGCTCCTACTGGTTCCGGTGGACTTTCTGCTATGGATCCAAGTGTTGTTTCTTCCCTATACAATGAGTTTATCAAGATGTTGCAAAATAATAATTCCTCTATGGATAATCCTTTGTCCTCTCGAGGTCAACTTTGCAGGTATTACTATTGCTTCTAATGTTGATGCCATTGTTAATCCATTTGATAATACATGTTGGATTATTGATACTAGTGCTACAGATCATTGACTAGCAATCCGACTTTGTTTGCTTCATATAAATTGCTTCAACATCCAGTTCAAGTTGGTTTACCCGATGGAACTATTAAATTTGTTATGTATGCAGGGAGCATATGTTTAACTCCTCACATAACTGTGCAAAATGTGCTCTATATACCCGATTTCAAGCATAATTTGTTATCTGTTGGAAGATTGCTTGATCAAAATAATTTGTTTGCACATTTTGAGCAAAATTCCTATTTCTTTCAAGACCTTGTCACTAAGAAAATCAAGCCTATTGGAAAACGAGAGTCTGGTCTTTACCGTTTCAGTTCTTTTTCTTCCAATCCTTGTATTGTCAATTCTTCTAACTCAAAGCACAACATGACTGTGTTGCTTCTTTTGTAAATAACACTCTTACTGCCCATGTTAAACCTAGCATTGAGCTTGTTCATGCTAGATTGGGACATATTTCTGCTAGCAAACTAAAACATGTACATGTTCCTATTTTTGAAAATAATAACCATGATTTTACTTGTGAAGCTTGTGTTTTGGGTAAACATCATAAATTTCCTTTCTCTGTGTCTGACTCCATTGTTGCTTGCCCTTTTGAATTGTTACATGTGGATCTTTGGGGTAAGTATAGAAGACCTTCTATATCTAGCGCTATTTACTTTCTTACTATTTTGGATGATATGACTCGGACTACTTGGACTTATTTACTTCATGATAAGACTCAAGTTCCTGCAATCTTGTCTGCTTTTTTTTGTTTATGTGGAAACTCAATTTGGGGTGAAAATTAAGAAGCTCAGGAGTGATAATGGGACAGAGATTCTTCAGGATTCTTGTGCAAAATTGTTTGTTGATAAGGGTATTATTCATCGGAGGAGTATTCCTGGCAATCCTCAATAGAATGGTAAGGTTGAACGTAAGCATAGACATCTTTTAGAAACTGCTCGCACTTTAAGAATACATGCTTCTTTGCCTTTGCGGTTTTGGGGTGAATGTTTGTTAGCTGCTACTTATCTTATCAACTTGTTACCTAGTACTGTGCTTCGTTGGAAGACACCTTATGAGATGTTGTTTGGCAAACTTCCGGATTATAGTCATTTACGGGTTTTGGGCTGTTTATGTTATTCTACACAGAGGTTGGGAGATAAGTTTGAACCCGGGGCAAAGAAGTGTGTGTTTGTTGGTTATCCTTTTGGTAAAAAAAGTTATAAGCTTTTTGATTTAAGTACAAACAAGATTATTTTGAGCAGAGATGTTGTGTTTTGTGAAACTGTCTTTCCATTTCAGTCTCCTACGCCTCTTGAGGTTTCTCCTTCATTGCCCTTTGTCAATCCTGCTCTTGATCACTCACAGCTTGATACTTCTCCTTCTTTTTCCACTTCTTCTCCTTCTTTTGCTGACCATATGTCTATAGATCCCCTTCCTTCTAATCCTATTTCTTCTCCTTCTTCTGTTTTTCTTGACACTTCTAATACACAAATTCCTACTAGACATTCCTCTCAGACCAGGCAGCTTCCTAAAAAGTTTGACAATTTTAAACTGAATCTTCCTTCCTTGTTACAACCTCGCTTCTTCTTTTTTTAATGTGTATTCTGAACCTCCTCTTTATTATCTAACTCCTGATTGTCTCCATAGTCTTGCACATGTTTTAACCGCTTTTGAACCCAGTACTTATCATTAGGCTAAGGATCATCCGGAATGGGTGGAGTCCATGAACAAAGAAATTGATGCTATGGAGCAGACTGAAACTTGGGAGCTTACTAGTTTATCTCCTCGAAAAAGGGCTATAGGTTCTAAGTGGGTTTACAAGACTAAATTTAATTCCGATGGAAGTATTGAAATATGTAAGGCCAGAATTGTTGCTCGAGGTGATAAACAGGTTGAGGGTAAGGACTACAAACATACTTTTAGTCCTGTTGCTAAATTTACATCTGTAAGGGTTGTGATAGCTTTAGGTGCATCTTTTGGTTGGGACATACAACAAGTTGATGTTAACAATGCATTTTTGCATGGCTATTTGAATGAAGAGGTAAATATTATTAGAACTATAATTGTAATAGGAGTTTGCGCATCTTCGTCATGACAAACTTAGAAGAAAAGAATATAAAAAAGAAGAAAGGCAACCATTATCATTACCAAAAAGTAAAGAACAAAAGTCTTTACCGTTTGGGACAGAAACGGTCACCTTTGTTTCAATCCATCACAATATGCTCATACTATTCTTCCATTGGCGGACTACTTATACTCTCAACGCAAACGGCATTTCTATATCCCTCTTTTTTCCAAAATTTTCATTCTCTCTCTGTCTTCCCCCACCCCCCTCCCTGAAGTTGTTTCTTGTTTTGCTTTCGCCAGAAGAAGACACAACTTGATCAGCAAGCGTTGGAGAAGAAATTCAAGTGATCGTTATCTCCACATCATTCAGGCAAGTCTCTTCTCCTACATTTCTTCTTACATTTCTGCAACTGAACTTCTGTATGTATGTATGTATGTATATATGAACTTCTTAAATTTCGATGGACGAATCAACCTCAAATATCTTTTTTTTTTTTTTTTAATAATTAAATCGGGGAAAATATCGGAGAATCCACACATCAAGAACCGGACGCAGCAGAACACAAGAGGACTCTTGAAGCCACATTATAAGTGGATCTCACACACTTACAACATCTTTAGGTGTGAGAAGCTTGTTTTATAGTTTTATTTTAGGATCATAAATTGGGAGAGAGAAAAAAATTTAGAGTTTTTAAGTTTTATTATATTAAAAATTATAAAATTAATTTTTTTTAATAATTGACAAAAATACCCCTACTCAAAATAGTAAAATGGGTTGACTAACGGTCAAATATCTACCCTAACGGACAAAATTGACGGAAGGGTATGTAGTGAGACTTTTTAAAACCTGAATGACACCTTGTGAACGAAAAATTCTTTAGGTGCTAAACTTGGATTTTGAACTCTAAGAGGTGTCACTAAAATACTTTACCATATAATATATTATAATATTAAAATAATATTTTATGTAATTATGTGAAGTAATTTTTTTTATTTGGGTTTATATATTCAATTAATTTTAATTTAAGATTTGTTTTTATATTCTTGAATTAAGTAATTTAATAAATTTATATTATATATTGACATAAAAAATATTTTATTCAAATAAAAAATTTTTTATATATTTGATAATTTTTTTAAAAAAAATAAAAATCTAATATGACATGAAATAATAAGTCATTAATAATTTTTTAAAAAATCGTTTCACATGAATTACAAAAGATTTTTATATTTTTACTTTTTTTTAACTCTTTCAACTAATTATTATTTTTTATTTGAAAACTTGTATTTATGTTCTTTAAGTAAATAATTTAATAAATTTATATTATATATTTACATAAAAAATATTTTATTCAAATAAAAAAATATTAAAATTATTTTCACATTACATTGAATATTTTATTAATAAAGAAATAAGCTTCTTGACAAAATAGAAGCTGAATATTTTATTAAAAAAAATGAGTTTCTATTTTACCAAAGTAGAGGTACCTTATTTTTTGAATATGGTAAAAAAGTAACACTATTTTGGAAAGAATTATAAAATTTGCCCTATTTTGGAACCTCATAAATTGGGAGAGATTACGGTGGAAAAATGTATTCTAAAATTAGATGGCAATGAAAGACAGATTAGATACCCCTCTCTCTGTGTCACACTCTGACACCCCTCTCTCAACACGATTCTAGGACCCACTTAGGCTTTTTTTTTTATTATTATTTATTTATTTTGATACATGAGGGAGGGTGACTTGGTTGTCGAACCCTAAAGGGGTGGTTGGGGGATGACCTCTTGCCACTTCACCTCGTAACCTCCGACCCACTTAGGCTTTTCAAAGGTTGTTGTTTTTTTTTTTTTTTTTTTTTTTTTAAAAAAATGAAGATTTTATGACTCCGAATTTATACCTTTTTAAAAATTTTAAATAAAAAGATTGTTATCAATTAAAATTTATTTTTACTTAACTTTAAATAAATATTAACAAATTATTTATGCAGCCATGTTTCAATTTTTATTTGGTGATTTTGAGGCTAAGATACGGAGGTTAGAGGAAAACTTCTCCAACACAAATTATCTCTTGTCTCGAGCTAGGGCCAAAACTGCCGAGCTTGAATTGGAGTTAGAGAATGCCAAGGAGAAGAGTGCTGAACACGAGGGGTTGGCTAACAGAATCCATCAACGCTGCCTTGAACTTGAAGATCTGATGCAGGCATCTCATTCTAGAGCAGATGATGCTGGGAAAAAGGTGAGTGAGTTAGAGCTGTTGCTTGAAACAGAGAAGAGCAGGATTTGGGAGGTTGAAGAACAATTAAGCACATTAGAGAAAAAATGTGAGCATGCAGAGTCGGAATGTAAGAAACAGTCTGAGAAGGTATCTGAACTTGTAGTGGAACTTGAAGCATACAAATCCAAGGCATCAAGTGTAGAGGTTTCCCTAAATATGGCTAATGAGAAGGAAAAGGAACTGCTGGAGTTCTTAAATATAGCAACAGAAGAGAAGAAAATCTTAGACGAAGAATGCAAAAGCTTATCTAAAAAGCTAGCCGAAGTAGAAGATCTTCTTGAAGGTATGCGCAATGAACTGAATGTTACTAGAGAAAAATTGGAAAGCACTGAAAATAATCTTAAGGTTGCAGAAAAGAGAGAAAGCGAAGTTATGGAGAAGCTCAAAGCTGCCGAAGAGCAGTTGGAAAATCAAGGAAAACTACTGGACCATGAAATAGCTAGAAGTTTAGATCTTGAAGCTTTACATGAGAGCATGTCCAAGGATTTAGAATCAAAGCTTCAGGAAGCCATTGCTAATTTCACAAGCAAAGACTCTGAGGTGAAATCATTGTATGAGAAACTGGAAGCGCTTGAAGATCAAATTAAGAACTATGAGGTACAATTGACTGAATCCAGTGAAAGATCTGCAACGGTTAAAGAAGAATTAGATCAGATTTTAATGAAGTTGTTTTCTTCTGAAACTACCAATGAAGACCTCCGCAAAAAGGTAGCTGAAACTGAAACTAGATATGCTCAAATCGTTTCTGATAATGAACTGTTAGCCATGACAAACATACAGCTCAAGACCAAGGTTAATGAACTTGAAGAACATGTAAATTTGATTTCCACCGAGAAGGAAGCTGTTTCTCAACAACTTGCTTCTCACTTGAGTACCATCACTGAATTAACAGAACATAACGCTAGAGCCTCCCAACTTCAGTCTGCTGCTGAATCCCGAATTTCAGAAGTTGAAGGACAGTTGCATGAAGCAATCCAGAAATTTGCATGCAGTGATTCGGAAGCTAAGGAATTAATGGAGAAGTTAACTGCTCTTCAAGAACAAATGGAGGCACAAGAAGAAAAGGATCGTGAAGCATTTGCTTTGGCGGAAAGTAGGAGATTGGAGCTTGAACAGACACTTGAAAACAGAACGATCTGGAACGCAGTATTGAAGAACTCCAGAACAAGTCTACTCAGTCACAAGAGGACATTGGAAAGCAACTTGAAACAAATTCAACGCTTACTCAAGAACTGGCTTCGTATGAATCCAAGGTGAATGATTTAGAAACAAGATTGTCAATCGTCCTCTTTGAGAAGGCTGAAGTAATTGAGGAGCTTCACTCTTCAAAGAAAACTATAGAAGCCTCGACACAACAGTGATATAGGCAAGCTATGATTGTAACTTTACCATTTTAGCCTTAAAAATTTTTGGGGGGTTTTTTTTTTTTTTTTTTTTTTTTTTTTTTTTTTTTTTTTTTTTTTTTTTTTTTTTTTTTTTTTTTTTTTTTTTTTTTTTTTTTTTTTTTTTTTTTTTTCCCCCCCCCCCCCCCCCCCCCCCCCCCCCCCCCCCCCCCCCCCCCCCCCCCCCAAAAAAAAAAAAAAAAAAAAAAAAAAAAAAAAAAAAAAAAAAAAAAAAAAAAAAAAAAAAAAAAAAAAAAAAAAAAAAAAAAAAAAAAAAAAAAAAAAAAAAAAAAAAAAAAAAAAAAAAAAAAAAAAAAAAAAAAAAAAAAAAAAAAAAAAAAAAAAAAAAAAAAAAAAAAAAAAAAAAAAAAAAAAAAAAAAAAAAATTTTTTTATTTTGTGGTGGATTTGTTGGCTAGATTTAGAGATGATTCAACAGAAAATGCTGTGGAAAAATTTAATAAACTGCAACAGACTTCTAGTTTAAAAGCATATTTAGATGAGTTTGAGAATAATAGATCACCGATGCTTCAAAGATGAGATCATTTGACAAATAAATATATCATTGATTGTTTTATTGGAGGTTTAAAACCTGCTATTAAACATTTGTTAAAGCTTTTAGACCTGCTACTATTGCTTCAACCATGGAATATGCTAGGTTGCAAGTGGAATCACTTAATTCCAATTCAAACAAAACTTTTAAACCAACTTTGACACATACTAGTCCATTTGAAATGCCAAAATTACCTGCTATTTTACCATCTCCTCAAAATAAACTTCCATTGTTACCAAATCCACCTCAAAAACCTATTTCTACCTTCACTACCGGATATACACCTAATTCTAAAAGTAAACCAAACATCACCTCTAAAAACTTCAAGTATATTCCTGCTAATGTGAGAGCTGAAAAAATGGCAAAGGGAATATGTTTCTATTGTGATGAACCTTATGGTAAGGGACACAAATGCTAATTTAAGGAGCCACAACTTTTTAGAGAGTTGGATGAAGAAAGCAATGAGCAGGAGATGTTTCAAGCTCATTCTGAAGTGGATACAAGACGTAGCCCCAAACACTTCTCTCAAGATCCCACAATTCGTGTTATACTCCGGGCACTCGAGGCCACTGGAGCATATATGCAGATACAAATCCGCCATGGGACTTGTGACCAACGATTAGGCAAGTACTCTGCAAAGCTTTCCCCAGCACCTTGTCGGACAAAGCACCGACCTGGTTTACTTCGCTACAATCAAGTTCCATTGACTCATGGTTAACTCTAGAAAAACAATTTTTGGACAAATTCAGCACCGCTGGATCCATACCCAAAACCAGAGGAGACCCGGCCAACATAAAACAGTGAGAAGGCGAGACCCTCTTAGCATATCTCGAAAAGTTCAAGAAAACCTATGAAGAGATCGAAGGACTAAGCCAAGATACGGTCATTACATGCTTCGAGGGAGGATTCCGGTCAAGGATGTTGTATACGGAACTCCAGTTGAGGAAGCCAAAAATAATCGGGGAAATGTTCAATGTGGCGCGACAAGTAGCCTTTGCCGAAGAGAGTGCGCAAGAAGTTTCGTCAAAGGGCAAAGAGAAAATGACTCGAAGAAAGATCCGGGGACACACTTCGACAAGAAGAAAAGCTTCGGTGGGAACAAAAACAAGGGGCCGAAGGATACATTCACTCCGCTGAGAGTGACGAAGGAGAGCCTTATTTCGGTAATCAAGGTGAAACATGGAGTCGTCGATCCGATACCCCCGAATCCTCACACACTCTCGACCCGAGATAAATCGAAATATTGTGCATTCCACAAAGATTGCGGTCATGTGACGGAAAATTGCATACAACTGAAGAGAGCAATTGAGAGGTTAATTCGTGAAGGGAACCTCAGAGAGTATGTCGCAGGAGGGCCTGCTAGAGAGCAAAGGCAAAACAACGAAAGAGTGATCAATGTGATTAACGTCGAAACACTATCGTTAACACGGATCCGAAGACAGATTCACTTCCCGAACAAGACGTACTTAATTCCCGAGTACGAGCACGAAGAGAGAGAAGTGATAACCTTCTCAAGGGCGGAGTTAGTTCCGACCGACAAGCTCACAGTAAGCCCAGTTGTGGTCGAAGTACTGATGACCCGAGAGGGAATGCAAAACCGATAGATACGGGAGCAACGAGAAACATTTTGTACCACAAATGTTTCAAGGAAATGGGGCTGAACGACCATCAACTCAAACCCAGTTCGATGGTTCCTGAAAGCTTCACCCAACATAAAATTTTGGTGAAGGGAACCATCAAACTAGACGTCACAATGGGAGTGGGTGAGAGGACAAGGACAGAAAAGGTGAAGTTCTACGTTGTAGATATCGATTCCGCCTACAACGCCATACTGGGCGTTCCTTGTCATGCAGCTTTTGATCTTGCTATTTCCATCTCGCACCAACAAGTCAAGTTCCCGACGAAAGGTGGAATAGGATTTATCAAGAGCAATCGAAGTCCATTCTGGACTTCTTAATGACAGTTCGCAAGAGCAAGACTAGGGAAGAAAATCTTCCGGCGCCAATGGAGATTAGCATGATATGTGAAGCTTCGGACCAGCAGACGGAGCAAATGGAAGAAAATCTTCCGGCGCCAATGGAGATTGACATGATTTGTGAATCTTCGGACCAGCAGACGGAGCAAATGGGAGAAGATGAAGTCCAAATTCTGGACCAAAACCAAGCAGGATCTTTATCGACCACCGATAGAAGGATCCAAAGGCTTATCGAAAGAGAAATAATGCATGTGGTCGAAGAAGAGAAGCAAACGGGATATTTTGAAGAGCAAATAATAAATCCGATTTTTGAAGGATCACACTTTGAACTTCGCCTGGGAAACAAGGGACATGTCCGGCATTGATCCGGAGGTTGCCGAGTACAAGTTGAATATTGATCCGACATTCCGACCTATACAACAAAAGGCCGGAAATTTTGGCGAAGACAAAAAGGAAGGAATGAAGCAAGAGATCAAGAAACTTTGAAAGCCGGGTTTATAAGAGAAGAAGTATATCCAACTTGGCTAGCCAATGTTGTAATCGTCACAAAAGCCAATGGAAAGTGGAGGATGTGTGTCGATTACACCGACCTGAACAAAGCATGTCCAAAAGATTGTTACCTTCTACCTCGCATCGGTTCGCTGGTCGATTCTACTGCAGGGTATCGGCTCTTAAGCTTCCTGGATGCCTTCTCTGGCTACTACCAAATCAAAATGAACCCGAAAGACCAGGTTCATACGTCCTTTAGAGCAGATGGAGCGGTCTATTGTTACAATGTCATGTCATTTGGTCTCGGATGGAGCATTTGGAGCGGTCTATTGAGGCACAACCGTATCTCGCCCAGCCCTTGCTCTTGCCACTTGGTCATTCAGCCTCTCATTTTCAGCTCGGGCTCTAGCCAACTCCGACCTCGGAGTAGCCATTTCTCTCTCGAGAGCCAAGCTTCGATCCTCAGCAGCCGCAAGCCTTTGATCAAACTATGAAAGCCTAACCTTCAGGCTATCAACTTTGTCTCCCAACTTGTCTCTAGATCTCTGAGTATTTTTCAGAATCGACGATTGAGAGTCGAAGTCCAGCTGCAAAATGCGAAAGCTTAGACTCTGCAGCCATGCACTTGGACCGATATTCCTCGGTTCTCCTCCGTTCATGATTCAAGCAGTGACGACTTCTCCCCGAGGAGGAGGAGACAGGAGGAGAGCTACAAGGGCGAAGTAGAAAAGTCAGAATTAGGAATCAACAAAGAAATATAAGTCTAAAGCTAAACTTACCCGAGAGATAAGGGCACCACTCCGATTGATAACTTCGTCGGTTGGACGCCTACTGGCACTCTCAAAAGTTGTAGAGTTGGTACTGCGTTTGAGAGCGAGAGCGCCATAGCGCGAAGACACTTCCCCATCTGTAAAATCTAAAGCATAGATCGGTGGAGTGGCCTTCATAATCTTCTCTTGTAAAGCAGCAGCCTCCACCGCAATCTAGAGGAGGACGGAAGCCTGCACGGAGCCATGGCAAAGTCTCTCCCTCTGCTCTTTTCCCCTTGTCCTGAATCGATGGTCAAGTTGTAGGGACAAGAGGAGGAACTTGTTGAGGCTGAACAGAAGGAGTAGATGTAGAGGCCTTGACAAGTGCTGGTTGAGAAGAAGCATCAACCGACGAAGCTGGAGCAGAAGCATGCCGAGAAGACCGAACTAACGTCGAAGGTGGAGAAACAGGAGGAGAAAGAGATGAGATCTCAAGGGGAGAGTCATGGTCGAGAACTTCGACAGGAGTTGCAGCAGGACGACTCTCCTCCCCCCGAGGTTTATTGTGACGAACTTCCTTCTCCTCCTCCAGAGGACGCTTCTCACCTCTGTTCGCCTGAGGTGATTCACTCCGATTCGAAGAGTGCGAACCCCCTTGGCTCGAAGAACGGGACTCTTGCTGGACGAACCGAGTACTCTTGACAGGAGCACTGGGCTTCGTCTCATCCCACTTACGCTTCTTGGCAACTAGCTTCGGGGGAAACTTCGGCAAGGAGTTCAAGTGTGTCTGACGAACGTTATACTTGCCGCTTCGATGGAGAAAAACTTTTTGTCGGACATATATGGACCTGCAAAGCACAAAGTAAAATGTCAAAACTAGATGGAAAACTACAAAAACAAGTCAATCAAAGATAAAATATATCTACCCCGGGCAATTTGACTCCCCCGAGAATTGGGAACACCGCAAACAGGACACTCAGTAGAAAGTACAAGTCCTAGATGCAGAGTCCACATAGGATTCTCCTCCTCATCCTCATCGAACTCTAATTCTCTCCTACGGTCTTCAAGACCAGGACCAATCCCACACCACTGCAGACTCTCTTCGCTCGGCAAGTCATCAATGGAATAAACATAAGTCCGGGTCTTAAAGTTAGAGCCTAGCGATTTCTCAATCTCCTCTAAGAATTCTCGTTCGGCTGCGTTCAATTGGGGCTTCTTCGGAGGAGCAGACCATTTAAAAAATTTCCCCATCAAAGGCCCGAAGGGAAACCCTACCCTAGACTCAACCATGAACCAGTTTTCCTGCCAGTTCACTTTGTTGGGAGGAGAGTCGAAGAGATGGATCTTATATTTCCTCGGGCTAAGAGAAAGAGAATTCTTGATCATCTCCGTCGGAGAGAAGAATTGCGCGAGGAGTGTCATGGTGAACTCGTATCCCGGGCGGCGAACACAAAACTATCATCGTCATTATGGTCCTGACAAAGCATTTAGATGAACTTGGGCAAGCCGAGCTCGGCTATAGGTGAGGAAGTCAATGAAGGCTGAGGTCAAAAGGCAAGCGAACACCAACATCGAAGTGTACAAGAGGCAGTGGAATATAATCCATCGACATCGGACCAGCCTCGGGGGTCACAAACACCCTATACTTTGTAAAATCAACTCCAAAGTTAAGAGCCTCGGCTTCGGCTATTTGCTACTTCATGGAACAGCGATGAAAGGCGAAGTGCGTAGACGAAGAAGCAGGGTATTCAGGCTCCATAGCAGTATCCTCTGCTACTTCATCAACGGGGTCCCTAGGCGCAGCTACTTCGGCAACATGCTCTCTAGAAACAGGCAATTCAGCAGCGACAAAGCACTACTCGATGCTTCTACGGTTTTATTCTGGCGACCCTTAGAGCTTCGTCTAATGAGAGCGGGGCAAGACCTCTCGGACATCAGTTCTATTTCTTCTTCATCAGTCGGTTAGTCTCATCCTCAAAGTCAGTCATGATTATATCAACTTGCGCAGGATTGTCAGAAAAGCCTAAGACATCTATCAAGTATTTCTTAATAGACCTTATATCGAAACTTATCATCTCAGTCTCTAAAGGCAATGACTCACTCAGATCATATCCAAAGTCCCCAATACACAAAGGGCTGATGTAAAAGTAAACCTTCTTCCCAACACGACGATAGTTGCTATGATAATTAGGGCATATTTTCCAACAAGTATCGGTCCTATCAAATAACACTAAGTGTGGAATGCTAAGGGCCCTAACAGTTTTCCTCCCTACGGATTTTCTACCCCATGACAATAACAAAAGAAAGGGAGATTCAAAAACAGAAATACCTTTTCTTCGAAAGAAAATTTGGAGAGAAGCCGAAAATTGTTGTAAAACTTCTAGAAATTTGAAAAAGCAACGAAGTAGAACTAAGATAAGATAGAGGAAACGGGGAATATGTGAAGAATAGGTGAGACGGAAAAGACAACCAGTAAAAGATTGAAGCTTTTTATTTCAAGGGGGTTTTTTCAACTTGAGAGAAAACTGAAGGCAAAGGGGAGATGTGAAGAATGAAGAAGAAAGAAAAGAAGAAGAAAGATAAAAGGGAAAAGTGAAACAAAAATGTAATATAATAATATTATTCTTATTGATATTATTATCATTAAATATTATTAAATTATTATTACAATAAAGTCTCATCATTACACTGCGGTTCACGATGAAGAGAGAGAAGGATGGCAACCGTCAAAAGTTACTTATGATGGCTGGCACACGCGCGTGGATAGGATAGTTGTGAAGAACTCAAGCGCCAATCAACGAAATTCAAAGGGAATTCAAATTTTAAGAAGTAATGCAAAAATGCTAAGTGCTTAGGAAGCTACGACGAAGCATAAACATGTCTATACTTCGTCGAGGGGCCACTGAAAGGAAATTATGCCACATGGACAAAAGTCAAAGTCAGCACGGTCATAATCCGGTCAAAGCGGAGTTAGTCAGGTCGAAGAGAAGCATGTCGAAGCGTTGGATATTCGGACGAAGCATGAAACGGAGCGACTAGCTGGAATTCCAAAGATAATTCAACAAGGTCATCCAGACTTCGAGTCAAAAGGAATATTCCAAGTATATTCTGTCAACTGACTTCTTATTTAAATATAATAAGATAGTGAGAGACGGGACCCATGATTTCTTGGTCAAATACAACACGAAATCATGGGATTGGACGTGTGAAAAAGGCTATAATGATAGCCTTTTTGCTTGTGCAGTGATGAGTTATATTTATATATAAAAATAATATAAATAATTGAATAAAATAATACTAAAAATAATAGGAATTCTCAAGATTAAAATAGAATTGTCAATTAGAAAATAACTTAACTAGGTAGAGAACCTATCAAATAGTTTAGAAAATAAAGGTAGTATTCAGATTTTAATATTTATAAAATCGTTTTCCCAATACGTCTATTAATTTAGTGTGGAAAATATAATTAAATCAATTATGAAAATGATTTGGAAGTATGAATCAATCATTAAGTAATCCAACCTTTATCAAAAATGATAAGATTGAATTCTAATTTCCTAGAAAGCAAGGTAAATGAACAATGTAAAGTAGAGAATTAAGCAAGTAATGGAAGGTAGAAACTCATAAGAAATCATAGGAGAAATGAATGATACAAACTACTAAGGGCAAGATTAATCATGAATTAACTATCATAATCTCACCAATATTCAAGTCTAAGGATGAACTTCTTCAATACATTTTGTTGCATGAAATTCATTGAATGTTGAAAAGATCAAATCTCCCATCAATCATCCTAGTTTCGGCCATCAAAAGGAAATCTAATCGAATCAACTTGGCACTAATTGTTTGTCCTAGTTCCGGCCGAACAATTAGTGTTAATCCGGAACTACAACCTCAAATCAAAGCTCAATACTCAAGATAAAATTCAAATCCAAAGCTATGAATGAAATTGCAATTCAAATTAATCAAGCTATAATATTCAATCCAAGAAAAACCAATGAATGCCCAAAGTAATTGTAGAATAATACCAACCATTTCTACCTAAAAGAAATGTAGAGAGAAGAGTTCCTAGGGTTGGTCTCTAATTACAAGATAGAAATTATAACAAATAAAAGAAGAAGAGTAACCTCTTAAGCTCCCTCTTTGTCAAACTTCTTGTTCTTCATCAAATCTTCAAGTTGATACAGTTGATTCCTCTCTTGCAAAACTTCAAGGAAATTCCTTACAATTCGAGGCAACTTCACACAAAGACTCACAAGAGATTCTTACAACTTACAACAAGTGAAAGAGATCTCAAAGAATTGAAAATAGCAAAGTGTAGATCCAATTCAAAAACCTAAAAATTACAAAATTACTTTAATAGCATAACCCTTCTAATTACTAGCCATCCTAAACACTGCTGGAAAATCCAATATTTATAGATAACCGAAAACAGGGGTAAAATCATCATTTTACAAATAAAACAGTGATTCTGGCATTACTACTGGCGTATGAATGTCGTTATGTCCTACGGACGTAAAATCCAGAGTGCAACGGGCGTAGAGTAGTCGGTTACTTTATACGGGCGTGATGCACAAAAGGGCAACATGCGTATAGCGTATAAGGGCGTAGCACAATTCCAGAATGTTACATTTTTGCCTCTGAATTTATCTTTAAAGCCAATTTGCCCCAGAAGTTACCTCACAAATCATGCACAATTTATATCCCAAAACATGATCATATTTGATGTTATCAAATACCCCACAACTTAAACCTTGCTTGTCCTCAAGAAAATCAAAAAGGAGAGGTTTTAGAAAGAACATACAAAACAATCAAATAGATCAAATAGCAATTTCAACTTGATTTCAAAGTGCATGAAATTTCTCAAAGATTTCAAAATTAACTAGTTTACTTTTCAAAGATCTCATAAACAAGGTGTCTAAAGAATGATTCACTTTTATGCCTCATCAAGTATTTTCATGTTTAAGTCAAGAAATCAATTTGAACAAGTTATTTTCAACTTCAATACGAAAAATGATCATAAAAGCATCATGAGTGAAGTGTGTGCTCTATCTCAATTGGTGATCCAAATAGAAAATTTTCTTTCAAAGAAAACTACTCAAATAGTGGTTCATTCGATCAGAAACTTCAACAACGAGATATAATCACAATCAAATCTCAAGAAACAAGCCACTTATTCAAAAACAAAATTTTATTCAATTTATTCTTCTCTTTTTTTTTCAAGGTTTTTAACATTTGCTTAACAATATCAACTTTAACTACCCTTGTAACGATTTCCACTCCGATGACTCCCGGATCCCGAGGACCTTAGGGCACCGGGCATTCAATTCTCATAAGAAGTGGTGCTCAAGTAGCAAAGGATACATGCAAAATAACCTTTTTATTCAACAATTTATTCAACGAAATTTAATAAAAATGTGGCAAGTATCTCAAAAAAATTTCAAGTGAAAATTCAAGTCATTTCCATTCCCAAAAGACTTAATCCTATTCAAATAAATTGTCCAAAAGTAGTTCACTAATCGGAACAAGCAACCAAAAATAGCTATGTCAAAATAATTTCAGGAATTTCCTATAATCATGCTCGTATCAAGTATCAACAAGATGAAACAAATCATATCTCGAGACTTTCAAAAATCAACAACCGATATCTATCATCGGCTAAGCAAATCAAATTCCCACAAAAAGTACACAAAATAATCTTTTCAAGTAAACTGATCACTTTGAAAAATTCGAAAAATTTTGGCAATTATTTGGAAATTTGGAAATTGAGATAAAAGAAGTGTACACACCTACCCCACAACTTGAAAATTACACTGTCCTCGGTGTAAAAATCGAATACCCCACAACTTATTTTAAGAGAAAAATAAGAAAATGGGACAACAAAATAGAAAATAGGTGCGGAATAAAAAAGACGACAAGTAAGAAAAGAGAAAGTAAGAAGAAGAAAATAAGGAGGATAAAAATGAAGAAAAAGAAATGGAAACAAAATACGTAAAAAAAAATCCAAATATAAGGAAAAGGTGCAAAAAGTACAAAACGAAAACACAAAAAAACCGAAAAACTAGAAATAAATGCAAAAGGAAAAACTAAACACGGAAAATAAAAGAAAGAAACTAAGACTGCTCCTAAGCCCGATGCGGTGTTGAAGATGTCGGGGGATCCTTGGGTATGTGAACTGGAGTAGAGTGCATCGGGAGATCCCCTCGTAGTGCCTCGAGCCACGGGTCGATGTCTGGGCTAGGTTGTAGTTCGGGAGGAAATCGTTGAAGGAGCTGTTGCTGCTGCTAGATGATAGTCTGGTTTTGCTGCTGCAAAACCGTCATCTGTGTCTATAGCTGAAGAGAGTCGCACTCGAGAACGATCCTCTCAAAAATCGAACGTGGTGTGAAAGCACGAGATGTAACCGACGATGGTACCGAAGATGATGATGGTGATGATGTCGGCTGCGGAGGTAGATCCGGAGCGGTCGAAGAATCTGGAGATCGGACAAGGACGTAGCCATGAATTCGATCTTGTCGTACAATCCCCATGCTCTGTAGGTTATTCCGATCTACCGGAATAGTCATCGATGAAATCAAAGTCAAGTTTGATCCCTCGAGATCAATATGGAAATAACGGGCCACGTTTGTAATAAACAGGCCAAGTCCAAGCGTCTTCTTCCGGGGATTTAGGTTATCCCGAGAAAGTCTAACAAAAATCCTAGTAGGATCAACATGAACACCTCGCCAAATATGTGAAAGGAGAGCCACATCAACGTACGTGACGACACCGGTACTGTCCTTCCGACCCATAATAGTGTGGGCGAGGACAAAGTGCAAATATCGAAGGGAGATATGTAGGTATGAAGCCTTCGATAGTGTAGAAGAATAGGTAGCAGCAGCTGGCGTGCGACAAATGTGGCTCCAGTAGAACCGAGCATCCTCGTCAAAATCCGTAGCGGCAGTGGTATAAAGCTCAATCTCTATCTCGTCCGACATCCAAACTCCTAGGGCTACACCGAAGTTGCTCAGAGAGAGCTCTCGATCAACGCCTCCTAGGCGAAAACGTACCATATCGGAATGACACTTAAAAGATGCGAAGAATTCACATACGAGTTCCTCGTATACCGGCGCATCTATCTCGAAAAGACGGCGGTATGGATGGAAAAGAGAGTAGGCGGAGCATCTCAACATCTAACCGCATCAAGGAAATGGCCGTCCAATCGATTCGACGGCCATGAAGAATCAACTTGTTCGTAAAAGATATTATATGAGCAATGGATGAGGGGTAAGAGGAAGGAAAAGTAATAAACCGATGCACGTTCCCGGAAATGAGGGTGTTATCGGGTACCATGAAATCAAGACGAACAAGGTATATATATAGCTATGTGAAAAGAAAGAAACTGAATCGAGAAGCTGTTTGGAAGGAAATTTGAGAGAGGAATGAAAGGAAAAATGAGAAAAATCGCAGAATTTTTGAATCAGCCCGATTCTGCTACGCCTATAGAGAAGATGATACGGGCGTAAAAATTACGGCGTCCTTATCGAAATCTTAGATTTCAGAAAGAAATTTGAATTTTGAAATTTTCTGGATTTACTACGGGCGTATAAAGAAGTTTACGCCCATAAAGCAGGTGCTACGGGCGTCAGAACAAGTGTTGCGCCCATAATGATGTCATCAATGACGTTTACGCGGGAGAAAATTGAAGCGATTAATACGGCGTGACCACTGAAGTTAATATGGCCGTAAAACTTCCTACGGTCGTGATGTCGTGGACCTCTACGACTGTAGGGTAGAAGAAAGCGGGAAAAAATTTAAAAAAAAATCAAATTCCAGTCCCCAGATTGACGAAAGTTCTCAAATTCAGTCCAAACACTTTTATTCAAGCAGAAGAAATCAAAAATGCAGAATTTAAACAAATAAAACCTATCCGGAACATCCGGTAACTAGCATAAAAATCAAAAATAAAACCTATATTGGAACATCCAACTACTAGTAAAGCGATATAGACAGGAAAATAATGCCAATCAACCACATAGGACTCGATAAAAGATAGGGAAAAGAAAACAAATCTGGATTTCCGAGCAAGCAAGCTTGGAACTTTATTTAATACCTGAAAAATAAGAAAAGAAAGTAATAAAGTAAGAAAAGGAAAACAAAAATAAAAGGTAAAAAATTTAAACAAGCAAAACAAATTAGACACGAAATGTAATTTCTTCATCCAACACTCGAAGTGTAATAAATCCCCGATTAACATCAATTAACGCCTTAGAAGTAGCTAGAAAAGGTCTTCCTAAGATGAGTGGTACACCACCTTCACCATGCATGTCCATAACAACAAAGTCTACCGGAAATATAAATTTACCGATTTTCACAAGAATATCCTCAACTATACCTCTCGGGACTTTAATTGTCTTATCCGCTAATTATACACACATCCTAGTAGATTTCAAATCATGCAACCCTAGCTATCAAATAAACTTGAAGGCATCAAATTTACACTTGCACCTAGGTCCGCTAAAGCATGTAAATCACAAATATGACCAATAGTACAAGGTAAAGTAAAGATTCCAGGATCCTTACATTTGAAAGGTAATTTCTCGAAGATTAAAGTTGAACATACTTCATTCAAAGTTACCTTTTCACAGTCTATAGGATACTTATTAAGCAAAATGTCTTTCAAAAACTTAGAATATTTTGGAAACGAAGAAATTACCTCAAGTAAAGGAAAATTAATAGAAATACGACTAAAGGTTTTAACGAAATTATTAAATTATTCTTTTTCTCTCTCTTTGCTGGTTCTAGAAGGATAGGGGATCTTAGGTAAAAAAATTTCCGAAATTGAAAGGAAAATAAGCCACGTGGATAAAGTAAAAATTGGATATGATTTTGACTTGGTCAGAGCAAAACATTAGATCAATCGAAGCATTTAAGTTGCACGACCTTTGTGAGCTCCGAAGAGAAGGAAATCCAAGAATCTAGACGAACAGTTTGGTCATGCGACTTGCAAGAGCCCCGAAGAGAAACACCGAACGTCTAATCGAAGTAGTGAAGCCGAGCAATAATATAAAGCTCCAAAGCCGAGTTCAACAATGCTAAACCGACTTCATGGCCAAAAGGAATATTCCAAGTATATTCTGTCCATTAATTTCTTATTTAAATATAATAAGAAGGTAAGTGGCGGGACTCACAGTCTTTAGTCAACTTTTATGAGAAACCGTGGGATTGGACATCCGAAAAGGCTATGATAATAGCATTTTGGCTTGTGCAGAAGGATAAGGTAGGTAGGTAATCATTTCTATTCCTACTCCCACCCACTAATAAGGAAGTTTGCCTATATAAGAAAAACTTCCTTATGAATGGAGGGATCTTTTTTCTTTTCCATCTTGATACGAAATTTATCGGAGAAAGACAAATTTCTTCTCTCTCTTCTTGAATACATATTTCCGTTGATTGATTTACATGCAGAGAAAAACCTTTATGACCATTTTTTCTATTTTGATCGGAATATATCTTAGTTTATGAACTAGGGTTTGTTCCGATTTCCTTTAGATCTTTCGACTAACTTGATCGTCGGAGGCTTCTAACGGTGAAATACCTCTATTGGGGCGTTTTGCGGGGTTCAACCGTGAAGGACATTTCCACAACTCAATGACATTTTCGCTATCATCACTGTAACTTCATTCTAGTTGTTACATTTTTATATATTTGTTGACTGATCAAATTTTTGCCTAATCAGTTTGGTTCCATTACCGGGAAGTTAGTTTAAGATTCTTTCTTTACTAAATATTTTGTCGCTTTACTATTTTGAAAGCTACAATAAATATTCTTAAAGCTGGTCTCTTCTTCTTTTTGAGACAAAAAATCTCTTTCTCTCAAAGAATATTCTCCTTTATACATCAAAAAATCAAATGTCTTCTAATTCGGAAGATAGGCATCCGAGGAGACAGTCTTCAAGGCCCTCAAGTTCACGACCAACCGAACGTAGGCACGACACACCTACTGTCCCAGAAACACCTGGACAGAGGCGCTCGGTCTTAGAACGGATTGGACGACAAGAG
Organism: Cynanchum wilfordii; assembly: GCA_025388415.1. NCBI lineage: Eukaryota > Viridiplantae > Streptophyta > Magnoliopsida > Gentianales > Apocynaceae > Cynanchum > Cynanchum wilfordii. The sequence goes on along the minus strand of JAHSUH010004941.1, from coordinate 682,080 downwards.
CCACAACCTTCTGTCCGGACACGGAACTTGCGTGAGCATCTCAATATACGGCAGACCTCGGATTTGAGGGAAAGGCTGAACACAAGGCGAGAGCCTGAAGTAGCTAAGCCCAATCCCGATGAGGAGCTGGAGAGATTACGTGCAGAGGTGCCACGGCTCACCCAAGAACAAGAGTTGGCCAAAAAATAGTTGAAGCTCCGGGCAGAGTTTCTTGAACATGGCCAAGATCTACCTCCACCAGCTTTCCTTGCTGAGGACTACGCACAACCTTCAAATATAAGGCCCGAGTTGTCAAGGAGCCTACACACAAGGGGAAATCCGGAAAGACCCCCACCTTCCAGAAACCCTAGACCTACTTCACGGGCTGAAAGATCGGTCGGTGAAGTAGGAGAAAGTCACCACTCTTCTCGTCCTCAACAAGACAAAGGAACACACAAGAGGACTCGAAACAATCGATCTCCTGATCAAACTAGAAGAAAGTCGCCTAAACCGACCCGACGAACTTTATTCCAGAAGAAATCACGGTCGATAGAAATCGGACCATTTGTAAAATGGATCCAAGATGTGGCTCCTTACACTTCTCTCAAAATTCCACAGTTTGTGCTCTATTCGGGACATACCAGACCACTTGAACATATGTGCAGGTATAAATCCACCATGGGATTGGTGACCAACGATGAAGCGGTACTTTGCAAAGCTTTCCCCAAGCACTCTGTCGGACAAAGCTCCGACCTGGTTCACTTCACTGCATCCGAGTTCCATTGACTCATGGTCAACCTTGGAAAACAGTTTTTGGATAAATTCAGCACAGCTGGATCTATACCAAAGACTAGGGGAGACTTGTCCAACATAAAGCGGTGAGAGGATGAAACCCTCTTAGCATATCTTGAAAAGTTCAAGAAAACCTACGAAGAAATTGAAGGACCGAGTCAAGATACAGTCATTACATGCTTTGAAGGAGGGTTCAGGTCCAGGATGTTATACACGGAGTTGCAGCTAAGGAAGCCACGAACGATTGGAGAAATGTTCAACGTGGCACGACAAATCGCTCTTGCCGAAGAAAGTGCACAAGAAGCTCCCTCAAAAGTCAAAGAGAAGGTGGGCGAAGTGTCGACAAAAAAGGAGCAGGCGATTAGTTTCGAGAAAAAGAAAGGCTTTAGTCCAAGTAAAAATAAAAGGACAAATACTTTCACTCTGCTGCGAGTAACCAAAGAAAGCCTTATCTCAGTCATTAAAGAAAAGCATGGGGTCAGCGACCCAGTACCGCTGAACCCTCATACATTGGCGACCCGTGATAGGTCGAAGTACTGTGTTTTCCATAAAGATTGTGGCCATGTGACCGAAAACTGCATACAACTGAAAAGGGCGATCTAGAAGTTGATTCGCGAAGGGAATTTGAGAGAATACATCGCAGGAAGGCCAGCCGAAGAGACAAGGCAAAATAATAAAAGAATAATCAATGTGATCAACGTCGAAATACCGTCATTGACACAAATTAGGAGACAGATTCACCTGCTGAAGAAAGAATACTTAATTCCCGAATACGAATATGAAGAGAAAGAAACGATCACCTTTTCGAGAACAGAATTGGCCCCAACAATCGAGCGAAAGACCATCCCCATGGTGATTGATGTCCCGATGACAAAAAAGGCATGGAAAATTGCAGGGTAAAGAGAATTCTCATTAACACTAGGTCAACAAGAAATATTATGTACCATAAGTGTTTCAAAGAGATGGGACTTAAAGATCACCAGCTCAAACCAAGTTCGATGGTCCTAGAAGGATTCACACAACATAAGATCCTTGTGAAGGGAACTATCAAACTTGACATCACCATGGGAACCGGAGAGAAGACGAGGACGGAGAAGGTGAAATTTTATGTAGTTGATATTGATTGCAGCTACAATGCAATACTTGGAATCCCGTCCCTCGCAACATTTGACCTAGTGATCTCCATATCACATCAACAGGTCAAATTTCCTACCGGAAATGGAGTAGGGCTCATCCAAAGCAATCCAAAATCAGATTTGGATTATCTCGCTAACAATCCGAAAAGCAAAAGATGTAACGGATCATACTTCGACGTCTATGGACATCGGAATGATTCACGAAGCATCCGATCAACGGATGGAAGAATCAATGGACGCAGATGTCATAGAGGATCACACTTCGATAGAGATCGGAACAATTTCCGAAGAACAAATGGAAATAGACGAAGTGCTGATTACAGATCAATTTCAGGTGGCGGAACTTCTATCAAATATTGATAGAAGAATCCAAAGATTTATGGAAAATGAAATCATGAAGGTGGTCGAAGGGGAAAAGAAATTGGAAAGTTTCGAAGAGTTAACAATCAACAATGCCTACCCCGACCAGAAAATAAAAATAGGCATCGAATTCCCAGAACAACAAAAGTTCGAGTTGATTCAATTTTTGAAGAATCACACTTCGAACTTCGCTTGGGAAACAAAAGACATGCCCGGCATCGACCCCGAGGTCGCGGAGCACCAATTGAACATTGATCCGACATTCTGACCTGTGCAACAAAAGGCCGGAACCTTTGGCGAAGAGAAAATGGAAGGAATGAAGAAGGAGATCGAGAAGCTGTTAAAAGATGGATTCATAAGGGAAGAAGCCTACCCGACCTGGCTGGCCAATGTTGTAATGGTCACAAAAGCCAATGGAAAGTGGAGGATGTGTGTTGACTTCACCGATTTGAATAAAGCCAGCCCCAAGGACTGTTACCCTTTACCTCGTATCGGTTAGCTCGTCTATTCTACCGCTGGGTATCGGCTCCTAAGCTTCCTCGACGCCTTTTCAGGCTATCACCAAATCAAAATGAACCCGAAAGATCGGGTTCATACATCCTTTAGGGCTGATGGAGCAGTTTATTGTTACAATGTTATGCCGTTTGGCCTCAAAAATGCTGGAGCAACTTACCAACGGATGATAAACAAAGTCCTAAAGGAGCAGATTGGGAGGAATGTGGAGGCATATGTTGATGACATGGTGATCAAATCAAAGCACGCTAATTCTCATCCGACTGACCTCGAGGAAACCTTTGCAACCTTGAGCAAATACAATCTAAAGTTCAATCCGTCCAAATGTACTTTCGGGGTTAAATTTGGAAAATTCCTAGGTTTCCTGAACGCGGGATCGAAGCAAATCCAGAAAAATTCACCGCACTTCGAAATCTAGTAGAACCAAGATGCATCAAGGACGTCCAAAGACTCAATGGATGCATAGCAGCACTAGGAAGATTCGTATCAAAGCTAGCGGAACGATGTTTGCCTTTCTTCAAAGCTCTCAAAACTACAGGGAAAGATTTTAGGTGGACGGAAGAATGCCGACAATCCTGGAGTGAGCTCAAGATTTATTTAAATTAACTTCCACTACTTAGCTCCCCTGTAGTTGGGGAAACATTGTATTTATATTTATCTGCTTCCAATTTTGTTGTAGCTATTGTATTACTCAGGGAAGTAAATAGCAAACAACTCCCTGTTTATTTTGTAAGTAAAGTCCTTAATGGACCGGAATCGCGCTATCCTAATGTAGAAAAGTTAGCATATGCATTGGTTGTCGCGTCCAGAAAATTAAAACCTTATTTCGAGTCGCATCGAGTAATAGTCTACACGAATACACCGCTAAGACAAATTTTCCAGAAACTCGATCAATCGGGTAGGATGTTGAAGTGGTCAATCGAATTATGCGGACTCGACATAACTTTTACTCCGCGGACAGCAATAAAAGCACAAGCGTTGGCTGACTTCATCGCCGAAACTTCGTTCACAGAAGAAGAAAGTAACCAAGCCGCTCCTGAGTTAAATAGACCCGAAAGTCATGATCTATGGGTCATGACAGTTGATGGGGCTGTTAATTCAAACGGAGCCGGCGTCGGAATAACTTTATCTTCGCCCAATCACCAATCCAACGAATCGCGAAGTATAAGGCTTGAGTTTCCATTGTCTAATAATCAAGCCGAATACGAAGCATTAATTTTGGGATTACTTTGGGCAAGCGAAGCAAATATATCTAACAAATGGGTCGATGAACTAAACAATGCATTATGGGCAGTCCGAACTTCGACTAGGGGCCCCACTAGGGAAATACTCTTTGCATTGGTCTATGGATCGGAGGCAGTTGCACCAGCCGAACTCGCACTACCTACAACAAGAATTTCTATGTTCAATGAGACTCAGAATCAAGAAGCAAGGAGAATTGATTTAGATTTGCTGGAGGAGAGAAGAATAACATCAAGGTTGCGATCTGAAATTTTCAAACAAAAATCCAAGACACACCACGATAAACAAATATATCGGCGTCCTCTACATATCGGTGATTGGGTACTTCGCAAGATCGAAGTAACTTCAAGGCAAGCCGAGGCCAATAAACTAACTCTCAATTGGGAAGGCCCTTATTTAATCAAGGAAGACGTCGGACCTGGAACATGTAAACTGGCAAAGCAAGATGGAACACTTCGCCCAATCCATGGCATTCTGACCACTTGAAAAAGTACTTCGTGTAAATTTTATTAATACACGACGTTACTTACTATTTTAATAAATTTCGAATTCGTATGGCATTTTTTGAGTATATTTTGATTTTTATATATTTAAATTTAAGTTGTTTTTTATTTTCAGTTACAACTTGAATCATCATAACAATTTTTCTTTAAATATAAGAAAAATGGAAAACACAAATTTGAGTTGAAATTAAAACTCAAAATTTAATATAAGGATAAGTACTGAAATGAAAGTACATTGAAATCCTATACTATTACATCAACTTTTGAAAACTATAAAGTCATAAGGCAGAGGGATCTGGGTAGCCTGGAGCCAAAGATTCTGGAGCCGAAGAGTCTGGAACCGAAGAGTCTAGAGCCGGAGGAGTGATAAGATTCGAAGCATCTAGAGTCGGAGAAGGAAGAGCCGGCTCCGAAGCATTCAGTCCGAGAGGAGCTTCATCGATAGGATCAGCCATAATGGGCAACACTTCGTCACCATCAACGGCATTACCCTCCTCCACCACTTCAAAAGCAGGAGTCCCGGGAGTAACCTTCGTGTAATCCCAAAAATTAGGACGAAGAGTTGATGGCGGTACCTATTCCGGCAGATCGGCAGCGGAGTCCTCCTCTCGAAGCTCTTTAAGCTCACTGTCTTTAAAAGGAATAAAATCTGCCCCATCACGGCACTCTTTAGCAAAGGGTCCGTTGAAAAAACACTTCAACAGAAACCCTTTATCCTCAAATTTATGATGGAGTTGCCGAAGCATATGGATACAACCCACCTCAAAGAACTCGAGCTGCTTCTCATGCAAACTGGACTCATAAGCCTCGCATGACTTAAAATCGGCGATGATTTTATCTTTATGCCCATCTGATTTTAAGAAGCCATTTTCCTCTTGGAAAGTGGCAAGTTTAGAGGCTAGCTCATCTCTGCTGAAGCATGCCCTTAAACATTGCTCTTTCAGGCCCACATTCTCCGACTTCAAGACCACATTCGCCAAACGCTCTTTTTCAAGCTCCGACTTCAACGCAGCAAGCTCCCTCTCCAGTTTTAAACTTCGGTCTTCGGCCTTCGGCAAGGGAAAGCCTCCGATCAGATTGGGAGAGTTTGGTTTTAAAGTGATGAACGTCCTCCCCCAACCTTTCATTAGCTCTCTCAACACCCTTGAGAATGGATGATTGAGAGTTGTACTCCCGGTGCAAAGCACGAAGTTTAGACTCTGCGGCCTCATGCCTCTACTTATAGTCTTCGGCTCTCTTCCTCTCTAGATTTAGCATTGCAATTTTCTCCCCAAGGTCGAGAACACAAGAGGAAAGCTGCGAAGCATATACAGATGAAGTTAAAAAATAATAATAAAATAAGTTACATAACTTTAACTTCACAAACCCACTCTTTTAACCGAGGTATGAGAGCGCCGCTTTTACTTACGACATCATTAGGTCGATGTTTGCTGGCAATCTCATATGTCTTCGAGTCGGCGCTCCGTTTGAGAGGAATAGTGTCGTACAACGAAGACATTTCCCGTCTGTGAAGTCAAAATTAAAGATCGGGGGAGTATCCTTCAAAACTACCTCTTGCAAAGCAGCAGCTTTCGAAGGATCGCGAGGAGGACGGAACCCCGCAGAGAACCACGAGATACTTCCCGACTCGACCGCTTTCCCCTTATCTCCTGATGAAGCACCAGCCGGGAGAACATGAGGAGATCCTTGCCGAGGGGAAGGAACAGTAGGCCTGGAGCCTTGGACAGGAGTTAGTGCAGAAGACCCAGCCACTGTCGAAGTTGGAGGTAGCGAAGCCAACAACAAAGGTTGAACCGTTGTGGCAGGAATGGGTTCAACTAATGGGATCTCGAGAGGAGGATCGGGAATAGAAGCTTCAACGGGACGACTTTCCTCCCCGCGAGGCTTATTTTGGCGAATTGAGGTTTCCTCCTCCCGAGGACGCTTCTCACCTCTGGATTCCTGCGAAGATTCCTTTTGAGAAGCAGACTTTGAACTCCCTTGACCCTTCGAGGAAGTCTCGATCTGAACAGTCCGAGTAGCCTTCGCCGGAGCCTTTGCCGGAGCGGTGGACTTCGCATTAGATTTCTTATTTTTTACAGCTACCGGCTTTGGAGGAAACTTCGGCAGCGAATTCATGTGAGCTTGGCGAACATCATAGCTGCCCTTCTTGTACCCGAAGAATTTCTTATCGGGCATTGGTCCTGCGAAGCATGAAGAAAAATGTTAGAAAAGTTATAAAGACACTAAAGACGGGATGATTAAAATAAAATCTATCTACCCCGGGCAGTCCGACATCCCCGAGAATCAGGAACACTGCATACAAGACACTCAGTAGAAAATACAAGTTCCGGATGCAGAGTCCACATTGAGTTCTCCTCCTCATCCTCACCAAACCCCAACTCTCTCCTACGATCCTCTAAACCAGGACCGATCCCACACCATTTCAAACTCTCTTCGCTCAACGGATCGTCGATGGAGTACACATGAGTTTGATTTTTATGATCGGAGCCCAATGCCTTCTCAACCTCCTCCAAAAAATTCTTTTCAGCTTCGTTCAACTCAAGATCCTTCGGAGGAGCAGACCATTTGTTAATTCTTCCCACCAAAGGTCCGAAGGGAAATCCCACTCTGGACTCAACCATAATCCAATTCTCCTGCCAATTGACCTTATTGGGAGGAGAATCGAACAAATGAATTTTATTTTTCTTTGGGCGAAGAGAAAGGGTGTTCTTATTCATCTCCGTCGGTATGAAAAACTGCGCAAGGAGCAACATGGTAAACTCGCATCCTAATCGGCAGCACAAGATTATCATTTCCATTATTGTCCTAGCCGCATTCGGATGGACTTGCGCAGGCTGAGCTCGACTATGAGAAAGAAAGTCAACAAAAGCTGGATCCAAGGGCAGCCGAACTCCACCATCGAAGTGTGTAACTGGCATCGGAATGTAATCCAGCGACAACAAGCCAGCCTCTGGAGTCACAAAAACTCTGTACTTTGTGAAATCAACTCCAAAGTTAAGAGCTTCGGCTTCGGCTGACTGTTGGGTCATAATGCTTTGATGCAGTGCGAAGTGTGCAGACGAAGATGGATATTCTGGTTCCATAGCATTTTCTTCGTTCAAATTAACAGCAGAGCCTTCAGAGGCGGATGCTTCGGCAGCATGTCCTCCAGAGGCAGATGACTCTGCAACTACATTACTTGTTAATTCCACAGTTCTTGCTCGTTGGCCACTAGAACTTTGCGGAATAAGATGAGGAAAAGGCCTCTTCGTCATTGAATCTATTTCCTTTTCGGACAAACGGTTGTCCTCTTCCTCAAAATCAGTCATTATAATATCAACCTGCGTAGGATCATCAGAAAAACCCATAATATTTATCAAACATTTCTTAATCGACCGAATGTCGGAACAACTTATCATCTCTACATCTAGAGGTCTTGACTCATTCAGGTCATACCCATGATCCCCAATACACATAGACTTGATAAAAAATTTCATCTTCTTCCCAATACGATGATAATACCCTTGATAATCGGGGCATAACCTCCAACATGTATCGGTCCTATCAAATAAAGCTAAATCCGGAAAACTAAAAGCCCTAACCACCTTCTTGGCAATATATTTCTTACCCATGACAAAATAGAGAAGGAAAATTTAAGAAAACAACAACAAAATACCTTTTTTGTGGAAGAAAATCCGAGTGCTGTCTAAAATGCCGAGAATCTTCCGAAAGTCCAAGAGAATGATAAAGCAGAATCAAGACGGAACGAAAAATGTGAGTGATAGTGCTAGAAATCAATAGAACAGAGAAAGCGATCGATGAAGATTAAAAGTTTCAGAGAGATTTTTGCTAAAAGAACTTTGAAGATAATGGTTGAAGTGAAGAAGTGAAAGAGGAAAGAAGGGTTTAGAGGAAGAAGAAGAAAGAGAAGATTCAAAATAATAATATTATTTAATTTGAATATTATTATTTTAATAAAAACTCATAATTACGTGACGGTTTACGAGGAGGAGAGAGAAGGATGGCAACCGTCAAAAGTTACTTGTCGGCGATCGCGTGCGTGGCGGGGTAGGACAAATGGAAAGACTCAAAGCGCCAATCGACGGAATTTGAAAAGAACTCCATAATTTGATTTTTTTAAAAAAAGAGAGAAAGAGTTAGTGTTAAAAAGCACACGACGAAGCATAAACACATTCATGCTTCGTCGAGGGGCCACTGAAAGGAAAATAAGCCATGTGGATAAAGTAAAAATTGGATATGATTTTGACTTGGTCGGAGCGAAGCATTGGATCAATCGAAGCATTTAAGTTGCACGACCTCTGTGAGCTCCGAAGAGAAGGAAAGCCAAGTATCTAGACGAAGCGTTTGGTCATGCGACTTGCGAGACCCCCGAAGAGAAACACCGAACGTCTAATCGAAGTAGTGAACTCGAGCAATAATATAAAGCTCCAAAGCCGAGTTCAACAATGATAAACCGACTTCATGGCCAAAAGGAATATTTCAAGTATATTTTGTCCATTAATTTCTTATTTAAATATAATAAGAAAGTAAGTGATGGGACCCACAGTCTTTAGTCAACTTTTATGAGAAACCGTGGGATTGGACATCCGAAAAGGCTATGATGATAGCATTTTGGTTTGTGCAAAAGGATAAGGTAGGTAGGTAATCATTTCTATTCATACTCTCACCCACTAATAAGGAAGTTTGCATATATAAGAAAAACTTCCTTATGAATGGAGGGATCTTTTTTCTTTTCCATCTTGATACGAAATTTATCGGAGAAAGACAAATTTCTTCTCTCTCTTCTTGAATACATATTTCCGTTGATTGATTTACATGTAGAGAAAAACCTTTCTGACCATTTTTTCTATTTTGATCAGAATATATCTTAGTTTATGAACTAGGGTTTGTTTTGATTTCCTTTAGATCTTTCGACTAACTTGATCGTCGGAGACTTCTAACGGAGAAATACCTCCGTTGGGGCGTTTTGCAGGGTTCAACCGTGAAGGACATTTCCACAACTCAACGACATTTTCGCTATCATCATTGTAACTTCATCCTAGTTGTTACATTTTTATATATTTGTTGACTGATCAAATTTTTGCCTAATCGGAAATCTTCTTCGGAAGCTCGTTTCTCTTCTCCTCTTGTTCTTTATCAAGGCTCATTCTTTCTTTCCTAGCATCTTCCACAATCGGTTCCTGCACGAAAATAGGTACGTTAGACTTTTTAGGAATAGGCGGGAAAGAGTTTTACCCGATCTAAGAGTTAATTGCTTGCATTCAACTAGGTTTGGCTCTGTGGTACTAGGAAGTGTTCCTTGTTGAGTTACTAGGCATTTAGGCATTTTCTCACCTTAGCATTATTGACTGGTTACGGATGCTCCTAACCGATAACACTGGAATCCCTTTTCCGCCTTGATGAAAAACAAGAGTTGGTTCACTTTTCTGCTTTGTTGTGCGAACATGTATGGATGATGAGAAACAAGAGAATGAGAGGGGAACCTATACCCGATCCAGGGGCAACGTCTGTGACTCTTAACAAATTGGCCTTTCAGTATTATACAATTACGAAAGTAGCTAGAACACGTTCGCAAAGGCATTTAGATGAGGAACTGTGGAAGACACCTCCCCCAGGAACTCTAAAAATTCAATTTTGATTCTTCTTTTGATGGCGATTATGCATTATCGGGGACTGTAGTTCGTAATTCTAGGGGTGATATCACTTGTGCGTTATCTAAGCAAGCGTTGGCGACATTAGTTTTTGAAGCGGAAGCTCTAGCACTTGTACACGCAATGCAGTTGGTTGTGGAACTTAAGGTTGATAAGGCTGTTTTGGGGCTGATTTTTGTTTGGATTGGACTGGGAGGCCCCTTATTTTGCATGGTAGGAAGTTGTTGTGTAATCACCCTTTTTGGACATGTTCTCATGTTAGTAGGTCTTGTATAGGGCTGCCCATAATGTAGCTAAATGGGCACGTAACTCTAATTTTTTTGGGATACGTGTATCCAGACAGGCTCTCCCTTCATTGTTTTGTGATAGGGGTGGTAGTTCCGGATCCACCTGTGTTGTTTCTGTTGATCGAGTTAATGAAGATGCCTAAATATTTACCCATCAAAAAATAAAAATAAAAAATTTTAAGAAAGTTGATTTTTTATGTTGTTTTAATTGAATTGTGATATTTGTATAAAAGAAAATTAAGGATGAAAAAATAAAATTAAGACACATGATAAGTTAATGAATGTTATAAACTAAATCAATACTTATAATTTTATTAAAAATAAAAATAATAATTATATTAAAAAATTCATAAAAAATTCAAATCATTTATTTTATATTTTAAATAATTAATTTTTTTGTTAATGTAATAATATCATAAATTTTAAAACTTTTATTAATTTTATCAAAAAAAAAAAAAAAAGTGTTAGAAGATCAGCTTTGAATGGCACCCACCACTAAGTAGTAACTGATATTATAATATAAAGACAAATGATACATAATTCCATTTTTATTGCCAATTTTTAATTTAATCAAAATTTAAATCTCACTCACACACTTACTTCATCACTTTCTAATCACTAATTTATTTTTTTGATTCTATCAGAAAAGCAAGCAAACAAACAAAACAAGAGTAAAATGTTTACTAATTTTATCTTATTTTGTATCCAAAAAAAAAATATGAATTTAATCTCTAAATATTTAAAATTTTTAAGAGTTTGATCCTAAATATTTTATTTTAAGTTTTAAATATATATTTTAATTATTAAATATAATGTATAATATAAATTAGTTAAAGGTAAAAGATTGAAAAGATAAAGATAAAAATTTAAATAACGATATAATTATATATATATAAGATAAAATATATATATACATACATTTTTATTCTTATATATTAATTTTTTTTCTCGTCAATTTAATAGATAAAATATTATCTATTAAATTTAATTGCATTTTTTTTATAAAAAATAATATAATAATAATGCATTTTAAGAGGTCTGAAAATAAATATTCAAAGTCAAATGTGCATAGCGCATATGACCGAGGAAATTGGACCGTCCAGAAGTTCTCCCAAAGCGGTCAAGCTCCATTCCGCCGGCAAATACTGCCTAATCAATTCAATCAGTGAGAAATCAAAATCATTTACCAAATATATTCATAATTTTATGGACAAGTTGGGGACTTAAATAATAAATAATAGTAGGAACTTTATGATTTATTCCACATCAAAATAAGAAATGTATATGATGATATATAAGAATGATATTCACCAAAAAAAAAATATAAGAATGAGTGAGTTTAGATATTCATAATCAACTCTATAATATGTATGGTATAGTGAAGACAACAATTGATAGTGGGTATAATCAGACGCATAATTATAGCACCGGACTTGTAGATGATGATAAACTCGAAGAAGAAAAAAAAAGGGGGAAAAAAAAAAGCCAACTATTATTACAAAAAAATAAAGAACAAACGTCTTTATCGTTTGGGACAGAAATGGTCACCTTTGTTTCAATCCTCGATGGACGGTTTGGTCGGTCGACAGCGGCCGCCACTATCACATTATGCTCATATGATCCATCAACCCCCCATATACTTTTCTCATTCTTTGTGTGCTGACTAGATCAACCCTACTCCTTTCTTCAATCAATTCAACACACACATATATATATATATATATATTATATATATATATATATTATGTATTTATTTATTTTAAAATTACAATAATTTGACAAGATTTAGTAATAACATTTAAAAATACAACATTTATAATGAAAGTTTTTTCAAATAAAGGTTTCGATTAGAAATTCGTTGGGATTCTTTTTGTTTATAATCTATAATATTTTTTTTTGGGAGACTATTTATTATTGAGTTACATGCATTTGTCATATTAGTTCAAATTTCTAGTAGTATCTATTAAAATATTATCAAATATGAATTTGTATTCAAAATTTTAGGTAAATTATCATATTTAGTTATTAAAATTTACATATTTTACTATTATTAAAAAAAAAAAAATAAATATAAATGACCTTTTTTTTTTTTTTGAAAATGGGATTATATATTTTACTATTATTAAAAAAAAGTTACAAATAAATATAAAATGACCTATTTTAAATCATCCTGTAAAGTCTTCAATTATTGTATTTCCTAAATGACCATTTTACATAGCATATAAAGTTCAAAAATCTATATTGTATTGTGTAAAAAATTTAGTGACTAAGCATAATCGGACAATCTCCCTATGCGTAAATATAAATAAATAATTAATATATATATATATATATATATATATATATATATATATATACATTAGAAGTCATTCAATTTGGAGTTATGAACTCCAATCTCCAAGTCATGCTCAACAACATACAAATGCATTTGTAAAATATGATACCCCGTCCCACATCGAAATGATAAGTAAATGTGTAATGGTATATAAGAATGAGCCTAGGTACTCATAGTCAATCAACTCGGGGTATCTTTTTTGTGTAGTGAGGAAAACACCAAGTAGTTGATTGTAGGTATTGTCGGGCCCATAGTCGCGGCATGGGCCTACAGGTTTGGGTCGTGATAGTATCCCGGACGTCCACCTGGTTGATCTTGGGTTGAGTCCAATTATGTTCGGTTGGGTGAGGACCCTAGGCCTTAAGGGGGGTGAATATGATACTCCGTCTCACAACGAAATGATAAGTAAATGTGTAATGGTATATAAAAATGGGTCTAGGTACTCATAATCAACTTGAGGTATCTATTTTTGTGCGGTGAAGACAACACCAAGTAATTGATGGATGCTGCCAAGCCCTAGTTGCGGCGAGCGCAAAGTCGTGACATAAAATATTACAATGATATATACATAACAATTAGTAAAATAAAATCTTTTTCAATAAAACGATAAATTTAGTTTTATAAATATATTAAAAATCTCCCTTAAATTGATACTAAAAGTTTTTACCTATGCGTTGGAAAATGAAGGTAAATTGTTTAGTGGGAGACTTGCAGTCCATACTGTAATTATGGTGAAAATGCTGTGGTAGCAAGTGTGATAAGAGAAACAATGATTAAAAAAAAAAAAATTTTAATTATTTTCAATTGAGAAGAATGAATGATTTATCATATAAGTATTTTTTTATTATTTCTTTGTAGTTTTTTTGGACATAAGTTTGGTGGTTGAGTTCTACTGTTCTAGTCATTCATGCAAGTGATAAAAAACCCGGATAGTCAATAATAATAGACAGTGTTTTTATGCTTTTAAACGATTCACCAATTGAAGATCGCTCTTTACTTTCTCAAATTTTTAACTTTCTATCGTGTTTATATTCAGTATAGATAATTTCCTATCATGTTTATATTTCCTATGTTTTGGGTTTAATTTTACTTTGATTTCTTAGCGAAGATCAAATTAGGTAACTAGTTATCGCCCTTGTTAGTGACAATTGAGCTCAATGTATGCTTATATCATCTTTTTATTTTCAATAAAAAAATCTCTATTTAGATAAAAAGAAAACAATGGTAAAAAAAAAAAAAAAAAAAAAAACCTTCCGTTCCGGGGATTGGCTGTTTCTTTATAGAATGGGGGTTGCGGTGGGGCCAAACATACTATTGTCCCACAATTCTCCCATTGGCTGTTAAACATTGTGAGTGGAGGTGAGGCGGACTACTTATACTCTCAACCCTACCTACACTGTCAACGCAAACGGCATTTCTGTATCCCTCTTTTTTCCAAAATTTTCATTCTCTCTCTCTCTTTCCCCACCCCCTCCCTGAAGTTGTTTCTTGTTTTGCTTTCGTCAGAAGAAGACAACTTGATCAGCAAGCGTCAGAGAAGAAATTCAAGTGATCGTTATCTCCACATCATTCAGGCAAGTCTCTTCGCCTAGATTTCTTCTTAAATTTCTGCAACTGAACTTCTGTATGTATGTATGTATGTATGTATGTATGTTTCTTCTGTTTCTAGGTGAATCCTTTTTGCTGATTCAATTCTATATATCGGTGAGTCTGCTTGGTATATATTATTGATCTGTAGAGAAGATCATTAAGCAGTGAAATCACCCACTGGTTTTCCTTTTTTGATTCGATCAGAAAAGCAAGCAGGAATGGCCGATTGATTGAGTTCTGTTAAGTACAGTGGTATTTATTTAATTAGTGATTTAGCAAATCAAATCAAAGCGATGGACGATTTATTCCTGGCTTTCCTTTTGATCTTTTATGGTGATTTATTTATTATGCCTTTTGGAATTCCCTTCCACCTCTTTCTACTATCATTTTTTCCTTCCTCAATTAATTAGTAATTATGTCTGATGTTGATCCAATTTGAACGGTGCCGGTAAAAAAAAAAAAAAAAAAATTTTACTGCTAGACTGTAAGATTTTTATTGAACAGCTTTCTGTTCAAGGAAAAGTTAATAATACTTTACTTATATTTTGGCCTTCATTAGTGATTAGCTGGCAACTTGTTGGGTGGTTTGTCTTGTGTCAAAGATAGTATCCTCCACTCAGCACTGCTAATATCCATGATCGGTTGATGGTCAATCAACATTATTCTCAAGTGTGTCTAATTATATATACACACACATATATATATATATATATATGGTATATTTGGGAATCCAATCGAATTTGAATATGGATTCAACTTGAGGATCAGACGTTCACCCCCCCAAGTTTTTACCATCCTACTATTTCAATTTAAAATTTCTGTGCAGAAAAAAAAAAAATTTGTAAACAAGATGGAGATTTGGCCATCTGTTGTGGGTCCAAAATATATTTTTTTTTTTTTTGCTTTTGCTACTATATTTTTACTTTATTTCTGGCGCTAAGTTTAATAACTTTTCACCTACAAATTGGACATCATCAAATTATTCTTTCAATGATGGTTTGGCAGTGGAGTAGAATTCAATTTCCCGTACATTTTTAGGTGTGTGAAGCTTGCTTTATAGTTTTATTTTAGGATCATAAATTGGGAGAGATTACGGTGGGAAAATGTATTCTAAAATTAGATGAAGATGAAAGACAGATTAGATACCGCTCTTTGTCACACTCTGTCACTATCATTTGTTGTTTTGTTTGGAGTTGGACCCACCTATTACAGTGCGCACAGCATGATTCTCTTTTTGTTTTGAAGGTTGAAGGACCCACTTAGGCTTTTCAAAGGTTGGTTTTTTTTTTCTCTTTTGTAAAAGAAATTTAATATTTTTTGATTCTTTTATTTGAATTTTAAAAATTTTTAAATTTGAAATAAAAAGATTGTTATCAATTCAAATTTTTTTTTTAAACTTAATATAAATATTAACAAATTATTTATTAAAAAAAATTTAATTTGAATTTAAATTAATGGGGATTCTACTATAGATACATAGATTTATATAAAGATTTTTTCTTTTCAAAAGAAATTATTTTTGTTAAATAAAGTTAAGTTACACAAAAGTTATTTTGTAACCTCATTTTTATTTATTAAAAAATAATATAATTTAATTTAAATTTGAATTAATGGTGATAAAATAGAATACATAAATTATAATAAAGATTTTTCTTTTAAAAAAATTTACTTTAAATAAAGTTAAGTGACACAAAGGTTGTTCTGAAACGTCACTTTTATTTATTTATTTATTTATTAACTCTCAAATACAAAAAGTTCTTTTCTTTTTAAACTTTTAATTTTTTTTTTCTTTTGACAGATCCTTTCTAACAATTTTAAATATTATTTCTATCTTTTTTTTTTTGTTTTTTTTTTCTCTTTACTCGACCATGACGCTATAATATTGTTTTTGTAAATTAATCAAATGTGGGTCTTCACTTGTCATTTACTTTATTTTTATATTTTAATGTCAGTTGATAAATTAACTAATATAATATAAATCATTTAATGTATATAATATTTTTTTAAATTATTTATTATTTAACGAGTTTGATAATTAGCATGTTTCAGATTTAGATTATAAGGATGCTAGTATCAATTGAGTTATAATTAAAAATCTTTTTAATAATTTAACATATGAATTAAAAACAAAAAAAACAAAAAAAAAAGGCCGATCTTTACTATTCCTGTTATTATTATTATTATTTTCCCTTTACAACTGTTTCTTGATATTCTACCAAATTGATTCGATGCAGTTCTGATGCCATCTTGGATTTTTTTCTGCTACAGGAAACATTAAATTATTGATTTGTTCAGTATGGAAGTGGAATCGGCAGCCGCAGGGGTGGTGGTAGCAGAATCAAATCCAGAACAACACAACGACAAGAAGGTTGATGAAGATGCTGATGCAACAACAGTCGAGTCAATTAAGGTAGCATTATTTGCATAGCTGGGCTCTACCTAAAATTTTCTTAACCTCTAAGAAACTCACAAAAGTTGTTAATTCCTGTTGATTTTAATATTGTGAATGTTTCAAAACCCTCTTTAAGGAACCAATATTGGAGAAGGGAGGGAGAAAAGAGGAAGAAGAAAGTAACCTCGATGGGGAATTCATTAAAGTGGAGAAGGAACCATTTGTAACCAAGGATGAGTCTTATGCTGCTGCCGAAACAACATCTTCTGCAGATGGCATTGTATCCCATAATGAGCAGACTTCAAGCTTGTCATCTGCAAGTAGGGAGTTTCTTGAAATGCAAGAAAAGGCCAGAGAACTGGAACTTGAATTGGAAAAGCTAACAGGAGCTCTGAAGGATTCTGAATCTCGAAATGAGCAATTGAAGAATCAACTCTCAGATACAGACGAGACCTTGAAAGAAAACCGCGAAAAGTATCAAGAGCTTGAACTCAACCACCAGAAATTGCAGCAACAGATTGTAGAATCAGAAGAAAGATACAGCGCGCAGCTCAACGCCATGCAGGAGGCACTTCAAGCACAAGAGACAAAGCATAAAGAGTTAATCCAAGTAACGGAAGCATTTACTTCCCTAAACCTCGAGTTTGAGAACTCGAAAAAGAGGATGCAGGAACTTCAGCAAGAGCTGCAAACTTCAGTTACTGATACTCGCAAGTTTGAGGAGTTGCACAAAGAAAGTGGTTCCTATGTTGAATCTGAGGCCAAAAGGGCTTCAGAATTTGAAAGGCTCCTTGAAGATGCTAAATTAAGTGCAAAAGAAATGGAAGACCAGATAGCTTCTTTACAGGGAGAGCTTAAAAGCGTGTACGAGAAAGTTGCTGAAAATCAGAAAATTGAAGAGACGCTCAAAGTTACTGCTGCTGAGCTCTCTACAGTTCAAGGGGATCTGACGCACACTAAATCAGAAGTTCAAGAAATGGTAGAGAAGCTTGCTTCAAAAGAATCTCTCATACACGATCTTACTCAAGAATTGGACCTAAAAAGGGCTTCTGAACTTCAAGTAAAGGAAGATTTATCAGCTCTTGAGAACCTTCTTTCATCAACAACAGAGAAACTCCAAGCAACTGAGTCAGACTTGGAGATTGTCAAGTTAAAGCTACAGGAAGAAGTAATCGCAAAAGAAGAGGCTGGAGCTAATTTGAAAAACCATGAACAAAAGGTATCAGAATTGCAGGAGGAGCTAACCAAGGTATTGAATGAGAAAGAACAGACTGAAGCTGCAGTCGCTGACTTGACGAGTAATGCAGCCATGATGAAAGAGTTGTGCAGTGATCTTGAGGTTAAGCTGCAGCAGTCAGACGAAAACTTCTCCAAAGCAGATTCTCTCTTGTCTCAAGCTTTGGCCAACACTGCCGAGCTAGAACAAAAGCTGAAAAGTCTGGAAGGGCTGCACCAAGAATCTGGAAGTGCAGTAGAGACAGCTAATAAGAAGAATCTGGAGCTCGAGGAAATAATACAGGCCTCTAGTGCTGCTGCAGATGAAGCAAAATCACAAATGAGAGAGCTAGAGACACAATATATTGCTACTGAGCAAAGGAAATTGGAGCTAGAACAAGAACTAAGTCGGGCAGAACTAAGATGTAGTGAGGCTGAAAATGGATTGAGCGACTCTTCTCAGAAAATCTTAGAACTTAATGCTACAATTGAACAATTTTTAGAAGAAAAGAATCAATTAATTAGCCAATCTCAAGAATATCTAGATAAGTGTGACAAACTAGAATCTGATCTGAGACAAACAGCCGAGAGAAATTCAGAGCTTGAATCCGAGTTAAAGAATGCCAAGGAGAAGAGTGCTGAACACGAGGGGTTGGCTAACAGTATCCATCAACGCAGTCTTGAACTTGAAGATCTGATGCAGGCATCTCATTCTAGAGCAGACGATGCTGGGAAAAAGGTGAGTGAGTTGGAGCTGTTGCTTGAAGCAGAGAAGAGCAGGATTCGGGAGGTTGAAGAACAATTAAGCACATTAGAGAAAAAATGTGAGGATGCAGAGTCGGAATATAAGAAACAGTCTGAGAAGGTATCTGAACTTGAAGTGGAACTTGAGGCATACAAATCCAAGGCATCAAATGCAGAGGTTTCCCTAAATATGGCTAATGAGAAGGAAAAGGAACTGCTGGAGTTCTTAAATATAGCAACAGTAGAGAAGAAAATCTTAGACGAAGAATGCAAAAGCTTATCTAAAAAGCTAGCCGAAGTAGAAGATCTTCTTGAAGGTATGCGCAATGAACTGAATGTTACTGGAGAAAAATTGGAAAGCACTGAAAATAATCTTAAGGTTGCAGAAAAGAGAGAAAGCGAAGTTATGGAGAAGCTCAAAGCTGCCGAAGAGCAGCTGGAAAATCAAGGAAAATTACTGGGCCATGCAACAGCTAGAAGTTTAGATCTTGAAGCTTTACATGAGAGCATGTCCAAGGATTCAGAATCAAAGCTTCAAGAAGCCATTGCTAATTTCACAAGCAAAGACTCTGAAGTGAAATCATTGTATGAGAAACTGGAAGTGCTTGAAGATCAAATTAAGAACTATGAGGTACAATTGACTGAATCCAGTGAAAGATCTGCAGCTGTTAAAGAAGAATTGGATCAGATTTTAATCCAGTTGGCTTCTTCTGAAACTACCAATGAAGACCTCGGCAAAAAGGTTGTTGACACTGAAACCATATATGCTCAAGTCGTTTCTGATAATGAACTGTTAGCCGAGACAAACATACAGCTCAAGACGAAGGTTAACGAACTTGAAGAACATGTAAATTTGATTTCCACCGAGAAGGAAGCTGTTTCTCAACAACTTGCTTCTCACTTGAGTACCATCACCGAATTAACAGAACATAATGCTAGAGCCTCCCAACTTCAGTCTGCTGCTGAATCCCAAATTTCAGAAGCTGAAGCACAGTTGCAAGAAGCAATCCAAAAATTTGCATCCAGTGATTCGGAAGCTAAGGAATTAATGGAGAAGTTAACTGCTCTTGAAGAACAAATGGAGGCACAAGAAGAAAAGGCTCGTGAAGCATTTGCTTTGGCGGAAAGTAGGAGATTGGAGCTTGAACAGATACTTGAAAAACAGAAGGATTTGGAGCGCAGCATTGAAGAACTGCAGAGCAAGTCTACTCAGTCACAAGAGGACATTGAAAAGCTGCTCGAAACAAATTCATCGCTTACGCAAGAATTGGCTTCGTATGAATCCAAGGTGAATGATTTGGAAACAAGATTGTCGGCCGTCCTTTATGAGAAGGCTGAAGCAATTGAGGAGCTTCACTCTTCAAAGAAAACTATAGAAGCCTTGACACAACAGCTAACTTCAGAAAGCGAGAGACTTCAATCTCAGGTTAGTACTGCACAAATCTTGATTCCAATATGCTTTGTTTTCTTAAAAATTCCACTAATGTAGTAATGTCTTCAATCTACAGATATCTTCTGTTATGGAACAGAACAACACGCTCAATGAAACGCATCAGAATTCGAAGAAGGAGCTCGAGGATGTGATAGCAGTTCTACAACAACAATTGGATGAACAGAAATCAAGTGCAGATGCTCTGAAAAGTACAATTGAGAATCTCAGGGATGAGGCTGGTCAGAAGTCAGTGTTGCTAGATCGTGTTAAAGATTTGGAAGAACAATTAGCACATGCTGAAGCTCGCAGTAAAGAAGAAGTGTTGCAACTCCAGAAAGACTTGGATCTTGCCCAAAGTACCTTTGCTGAGCAGGTAACATTTGTCTTTTACTTTTTCTTTTATTTTGCCCAAAGAAGATATGGATACTGTCTTTTTCTGTGGTCATGCAATGTGCAGAAATTTATCCTATTTTTTCTTTTCGACTGATCAGAAGGAGAAAGATTCCCAAAAGGATTTGGAAAAAGAAGCTGCTTCCAAACATTTGTTGGAGGAGTTAGAAACTAAGAACAAACAAGTTCAATCTCTAGAAAATCAAGTGAAAGAGCTGGAGCAGAAATTAAAGTTAGCTGATGATAAATCCAAAGAGAAGGTTAGAACTCTGCAATATACTCTTTGTTTCCATTACTCAATATACATTAGTTTAAAGGAAAATTACGTAATCATTATTTTGTTTTATTCGCTTATAAGTTAAATTATTATTTGTTTTAAAAGTTTAATGAACTCAATTTGTCCTGAAATGGAAAGCAGTTAATATTTACTCCCCTTCTTATTTGCATTGCAGAGTGAAGAAGGCGGCATTATCACTGGATCAAGGGATGTTACAGAAATCAAATCCAGAGATTTTGGATCCAGCGTCTCTAGTCCATCCAAGAGAAAGAGTAAGAAAAAGACTGCAGAGGCAGAAACCGTGTCCTCAGAGGCACGTACACAATCCACTGAGGTATCTCCTGCAATGACATTGAAATTCATTTCGGGAGTGGCAATTGTTTCCATATTTATTGGCATAATTCTTGGTAAAAGATACTAGATTTGAGGGTGGAGTGGGGGGGTAGGGGGTATTTCTTGTTTTCCTTCTGATTCTGAAGTGAGTTTTTTCTTTTTCTTTTTCTCTATTTTTGGGGTGGGTTGGATGGGGTTTTTCTTATTTATTTCTTGCTTTTTTTTAATTTATTCTGTAACCTAAGAAAGGAGGTGCGGTTGAAGGTGCTAGAGCACTATTGTGATTAGAGTTTTTAGTTGGAAGGGGAATTAGTTTTTGGTTTATGTCCCCCTTAATATATATATATATATATATATATATATATATATATGCATAGCTGAAAGAACAAAATTTTCTTTTCTTTTTTTTTTTATTTTTTATTTTTTTATATGCTTTGAGATATACGGTAAGCTGTTGCAATATCAATTCAAGGTTTTTAGTTGGTTAACAATTTCTTTCTTTGGCCATTTACTAGAAAAAAACATATTTTATTTTATATTTTATTATATTAATAATGTAAATACAAATATATAATGTTAAACTTTTTCTAAGAGTGGTAATATTGGAGTAACACGAAATTAATAGAAAGTTAGAGAATAGGTCTATTTAATAAAAATTTTATTTAGGTTGTAAATGAGTTGAATTTGTATAATTAGTTTCGTGTTTAAATAATAATATTTTTTTATTATTATTTCTAATTATACATATTATTTTATTATTAGATAATTTACTCTATTCTATTTTATATTAAATAATATTATTACTTTTATAAGTTAAATAGATATGTAATGATTAATTTTGAGTAATTATATTTGCGGGTTAATGAGTCTTAATTTATAATCGTGTCATATTAAGTTAGTAAGTTCACATGATTAGTTAGGTCACCAGCCTATAATCCTTGGTCATGTGGACTTGGACTTTCTCTCCGTGTCTGTGGGGGGGGGGGGGTGGTGACCTAATTAGGCTTCGTCGTGTCGGAGTCGTATCTCCTAGGCGAGGAATGAAACATTCTCTAGTTGAGTTTCCTTAGTTGGGGAAGCCACTTCAGGTCTTGTACCTAACCCAATCTTTTATCTAAAAAAAAAAAAAAAAAATTCACACGATTAATTTTTGTATTTAATTCAAATTAAACTTTTTTTTATATAATTTTAAGTTTGTATTGTATTTGAATTAATAGATTAAATTAATTATTTTAAAACTATTTGAAATAATAATAAAAATTAAAATAAAAAGCGCGAGAAAGAAAGCGTAACCAAAAAAATGGGCGAGAAAATTGAGTATTTTCCCAAAATAATGTAGTTTTTAAAAAAATTTCTAATATATTGCTATTTTTTTTATGGTACCTCTATTTTATCAAAATAGTGGTTTATTTATTTTTTTAATAAAATATTAAGCTTCTACTTTAGTAGAGGCTCATTTTTTTAAATAAAATATTTAAAGACTCTCATTTTTTTCTTTTTAAATTTATTTATAAATTTTAATTTTCTAATTTTCTAATAATAGTAATTTATAAACAATTTTTTTATTTATAATTTTTATATTATAGATTATATTTATTATTAATTATTTTTATACTTATATTATATTTAACAAAGTGAGATAAAAATCAATTGAAATTATAATATATTATAATATATTATTATATTAAAATAATATTGTATGTATTTTTGTAAAGTATTTTTTTTTTTGACTTGTATTTATATATTCAAGTAATTTTAATTTAATATTTGTGTTTATGTTCTTCAATTAAGTAATTTAATAAATTTATATTATATATACATAAAAAAAATTATTCAAATAAAAACAATTACTAAAAAATTGTTCTCCTATATATAATATAACAACCAATATGATCATATAGAAAATAATTATATAGATTTGGCAAACTTTTATATATATATATATATATATATATATGGTAATATCTTTTTTTAAACACGAAAGAAAATAAATAAATAATAAAAAAATATATTGTCAGTGTATCGCATGTTTGAAATTTCATTTAAGTATTATAATATATTATAATATTAAAATAATATTGTATGCATTTTTGTAAAATAAATCTTAATTTTTTTAAAAAAAATTATAAACTCTAAATAATAAATATTAAATTTTAATGTATACATATCACTTTGTTAAATAATATAAGTATAATAATTATTAATAATATATAATCTATATTATGAAAATTATAAATAAAAAAAATTATAAATTACTATTATTAGAAAATTAAAAAATTAAAATTTATAAATAAATTTTTTTTAAAAAAAAGGCAAAATAGATCTTGAATATTTTATTATAAAAAAAATGAATCTCTATTTTGGGTAAAGTAGAAGTACCATATTTTGGGAAATAAGTGAAAAAGTAACAATATTTTGAGAAAAATTTTAAAATTTGCTATATTTTGAGAAATAACTCCAATACAGTGGGGGCACCCATCCAATCCTGTGTTGGGTATATGATTGCGTAAATGGTTGACCATTTCAAAGATCATGTAACCTACAATTTATTCGAGGTTAACAAGTCACTATTAGGACATTGACATTTTTATTTACCAAAAAAAAAGTCACTATTAGGAAAAAAAAGAAAAAGAAAAAGAAAGAAAGAGCAGGTACGTTTTGGTATAGATAATAACATACGAGATCAGCAATGAGATATAGCAATTGAATAATGTTTCATAGTGAATATTTCAACACTAAACCACTTAAAAGGGAAAGTCCAATCTGCCTTTAGACAAGTAGTGAATATTTCAAAAGAGATATATTTGAGCTTATATAAGCCATGGAAGGGAGCTCTTATCTTGAAACTATTGAGAAAATCGGTCACTATCGAGTGCTAGAACAACGTACCAAGGATTTACGGTGGTTAGAATGAGGTTATAAACTTATTGACATAGAGAATAGTTTCTTTTTAGCCTGTTTCTTCTCCCAAGAGGACTACTTCCATATTTTGGAAGGGGTCCTTGGATTCTGTTTGGCCACTATCTGACGATTTTCGAGTGGAAGCTAAATTTTAGGCCATCTACAATTTATATTTCCTCAACTTCGATGTGGGTACGTTTTCTAGAGCTACCTATGGAGATGTTTGAAGAAGAAGTTTTGGTGAAGCCATGGGGGACACTTTAGGTAGGATAGTAAGAGTAGAGGCCACAACGATTCAAGCATATATGGGAAGATATGCATGTGTGTGTGTGGAGGTGATATAGTGGCTCCATTAATACTGCCATTGAATGTGTTGGGTCACCACAAAGAGTCGAATATGAAGGGCTTACCAGATATGTTTATTGTGGGGTAAATATGGTATCGACAAGATGGATATCTATTAGCTTCTCCCACAATCCCCACTCCCCAATTGGACAATTACAATTTTCAAGCCTAAGACAAGTAACCAATAATGTCTCTAAGTTCGGAGTCACTTTATGGGTCGTGGATGTTTTTGAAGCATTTTCAAAAGAAACAACAAAGGAGAAAAGCTAAAAGTAAGAGCTAAAATTTCATTTTGATGAGAATTTATTTCCCAGTTAGGGGAAGAAAATAAATGGAAAAAATAGAACTTGCTTTGGAAAACATCGTTGCGCCATTTAGATCCATGCACAAGCATGAGTGAATTTGAAGATTAAAATACAATTCATTTGCAAAGAATTACAAATCCAGCGCCAAATTTTTTGTTGACTCCAATAGAGTCACTAAATTGTATATTCTAACTATATATACTCATAGTCACTAAATTGTATATTCTAACTATATATACTCTTATACGAATAGAAGTCCATGCAATACAAAATATAAATTCTATAACTGTTAAATAAAAAACAAGCCAGAAGAATGATTGACCCTTTGGTTCTAATAATAAAAATTCTCGAAAGAAAAGAGGATTAAATGATCCAGATAATCATATTGAAGAAACAAAAAAAGAAGACCAAGGGACAATTGATGAAAAGATTCAAACTACAAATGATGAAGAGAATTATGAAAGAAGAATGAACAACCTTTGGTTCTAATAATAAAAATCTTTGAAAGAAAAGATGAATAAATGATCCAGATGATCATATTGAAGAAACATAATAAGAAGACCAAGGGACAATTGATGAAAAGATTTCAACTACAAATGATGAAGAAAATTATGAAATCTATATTAATTATGCCACTTCCAATAAAAGTTGGGATTAAATGAAAATAATTATTGATAATATCTTTGTGTATAATGTAGCCCTTGATATTTTCAAAGATAATAAAAATTTTGATCTATTATCAATTGAGACTGTCGATATAGAATTGATTGGCCTCAATGGAAAGATGTGATTCTATTGGAGTTAAATTTACTTATAAAGTGAGATTTTTTTTGGACATGTAGTGAGAAATTTTATCGGTGTTTATACGAAAATGAAATAAGCACAATGAAGTCGTGAGGTATAAAGCACGACTTAATGTACAAGGCTTTTCGCAAAAGCCAAGTAGTGATTATAATCAAAATTATTCATTTGTTATTAATGTTATTACACTATGATATCTTATTAGTCTCGTAGCTCACGAAAAAGTGAATATGTGTCAAATGAATGTTGTTACAACTTATCTATATGGAAGCTTTAAAAA
This sequence comes from Cynanchum wilfordii, assembly GCA_025388415.1. Classification (NCBI taxonomy): domain Eukaryota; kingdom Viridiplantae; phylum Streptophyta; class Magnoliopsida; order Gentianales; family Apocynaceae; genus Cynanchum; species Cynanchum wilfordii. The sequence continues at coordinate 656,274 of JAHSUH010004941.1, read as the reverse complement.
TGAAATTTAAATAAAAATTCCTAAAGAATTTAATTTACCCAAGGCCTATAATGGCCCTCATAAAAATTATTTCATAAAATTATAGAAATTATTATATATGCTAAAATAATTTGTACGCACGTGGTACAATAGTCTTAATGAATTTTTATTAAAATCGAGATATAAGTTTGTCCATGTAATTTTATTAAGAGATTTGATTTTAATTTTTTACTATATATGTTGACGATATCAATCTCATTGAAAATCTTGAAGAGCTCCAGAAGCTATAATTGCTTGAAACAAGAATTTGAAGTTAAAGGATTTAGAAAAATCAAGTTTTGTCTTAGGCTACAAATTAAACATATGAAAAATGAAATTTTTGTTTATTAGTCAATATATACAACTAAAGTTTTGAAAAAAAAAATTATATGGATAAAAGACATTCATTAGTATTTCAATTGAAAGGATGATATATCAAAGGAGATAACACAATATTCATTTCACCTAATTTTTTCTTTACTCGTAAACTTCAAAAGATCTCAAGAGTTCATGTAAATAGGGGAGAAATCTACACATAAAGAATAGTGTACTCTTTTTCCTTCATTAAAATTTTTTTCCACTGATTTTTATCTAATAAGGTTTTAACATAGTATATTCTTTATATAATGGACATCCAATGAGAGTGTTACGAATCTCGTAGATTCATCGAACTCAAAGATTCATCAAGTTTACTAAATGTCTATCGAATAGTGGTCATTATCTTTTAACTTGAAGATCAATAATCTAATTAATTTAAGGTGACACATGTCACTCATGATACTTTTCTCTCCCTCTCTCTTACCCCTATAAATAGAGGTGCTTAGAACCCTTTGTAAAGACACATCAAACTATCTAAAGAATTTATTAATAAAATTATCTCTTTTTTGTCTACATTTCTCCTTTATTTTATCATCTCATTGATTTTTTATTTTATATGTTTATATAATTTCATAACAAAAATATATTTAAATTAAATAAATAAGAATAAATTATAAGTATGAACATTTCAAATATATTATTATATAAATGAGTCTTTCAAATATTTATTCAACTAATTTAGAATTCAAATTTATAAAAAAAATTAAAAAAAAAAACTCATCCACCCTCTTTTTTCATTATTTATTACATAAAATTTGTATTTTAAACATAAAACAAATTTCATCAAACTTTGACCAACTTGATTTTTTTTTTTTAATTGCAACATTTTTATATTTATTTTCAATTTCAATATAATTTGAATTTATAAACTTTCATAATTCTAAATTAAATTTCTATCACTTGTGATATCCCGTCCACATTGATAAGAGAAATGAATGTGTAATGATATATAATAATAGATTTAGGTACATATAATCAACTCAGGTATCTATTTTGATAAAATATGGACAATATTAAATAGTTAATCATAAGTGATGTCAAACTCATAGTCCCGATACGGAATAGCGAGTTCGGGTCCACACATTACAAAACAATCATTTCTTGCCTTTTCAACCAATTGAAAGTTGATAGAAAATATCATATAGTTTCAATACATTTGTGGTTAAAAAAAAAAAAAAAATACATTTGTGGTTAAAATAATATATTTATTTTTTATTCTAGGAAGAAAAAAATTCAAAGACCATAATTTGAACAAAATAATGCCCCACCCCCCAACGAACGAAAAAGGAAAAAACGACCAATAATTACTTCAAAAATTTCTAAGAACAAGTGTTATCCTAAACGCGAAACCATCAAAGAAAAAAGGGGAAAATAATAAGAACAAATATAACTTAAACAAAGCGATTGATCTGTCCAAAAATTTGCGCATTGTAATTTATAAACGGAGGTTGGTACGGCCGCCTTCCCATCATCCCCACCCCGCCGGAAATCATCAACCCGACGGCTCCCACGCAGAGGCCGTCAACACTGACAAGTCTTTCCAACCCAATTTCAAGCACCCGTTTTCCTCCACCAGCGTATATCCTTTCCACGGGAACATTCCCAACAACAAACTGGCTTGCGCTGCCGGCATACCGGCAAGCGACACCGGTCGGAATCCACTCCTTCTCAACTCCTCTCCCCACCTCTCCACCTTGACTTCCCCGGTCCTCTTCGGTCCCCCTACTGCCACGATGTTCCTGATCTCACCCCCAAACAACTGCTGCTCCACCGTGTGCCTCTCCAAACTGTCTTCCCCGAGTCCATCGCCCAGTGCATCGAACAGGGCAGAGTAGTAATGAAGCGCCTCCACGAACCGCCCCAGAAAACTTCCTCCATGACTAAGGTCCTGTTCGACGATGGTGATCAATTTGGGCCTAAGCAAAGTCAACAACCTTAACGTTCCCAAATCACTCCCTGTTATGTCGTACAGACAGTGGTGTACCCAATTCACCACGATGGCCTCCCCTGCCATCACTCCGAGTTGACCCAAGTCTTTTACATTTCCAATTTTACCCTCCACTGGATTGTACTCGAACGGCAAACCTAAGGAATTAGCGAATTCGGCCAGCCTCCGACCCGTGGATTCCAGCAATTCGATAGAGGAGCCTAATCCGGTCACTTTTAGGGATTTTATCTTCCGAGGCCTTGAAGCCAGGATATGGAATAATCCTGGCCACTGGAGGCCTTGCATGATGTCCAGATCGATGACGTGGACGTGATCGTGATCCTGGCCGTGCAGAGCTTGGAATATGGCCTGATTGGCGGTATAATGGGAGAATTTGATGAGAGGACTAATGGAATTGTAGGATTGGAGAGCGTGGAAAAGCTTTTGTGAGTGGGATTTGGTGAGGTTTTTAATGGCGAGAGGAGAATATGTACCTAAATAGGAACTGAGGATGCGAGCAGAGAGCGCGTCGGCGAAGTAAGCGGCAACACGCTCAGCAGAGGAGCCGAAAGGGGAAGATAGCTCGGCGATTTCCGGCAACAAATTGCCGGCGTCTTCGAGATTGTCCATGGCAACACACTCGGCGCATTGTAAAAGTAGTCCTAGAAGGCGGAGACCAGTGGATTCGGATTCAACAACAGGGAGAATATTCTCGTGGTCGACATTATTAATATCGTCGTCGTCGTTTTCTTCTTCCGCGGCGGCGGCGGCGGATATGGAAGGGTTGTTGTCGTCAAGAGGGATGGGTCGGTGACGTTTGAGATCGGAGAAAGAAGAAGAAGGGTAACTAGGATTGTCGTGGTGAAGGTCAGAAGTGGGGCGTTTGGAGTGCATAAGGAAGGAAGAAGAAGAAGAAGAAGAAGAAGAAGAAGGTTGATTACGGGAATTGGGATTTGCAGTAGTGGATTGAATTTGAGGTGGGGCAAGTAAGCTTTGAAGCATGATATGATACGGTTACGTATCCCTAGACCTAGAAGGAAGTTGAAGAAAGTTTAAAAATGGCGATGGAGAGCTATGGTGGAAAAAAACTGTAGCAGAGAGAGAGAGAGAGAGAGAGAGAAGAAAGAGGCAGGAAAAGAAAAGAAAAGAAAAGAATCAAAAGGAGAAGTACTTTTCCCGGGATACTTTCGAGTGGAAATTGACAAAAAAGAAAAACTAGTGTGTGTGTGTGCGCGCGTGTGTCAGTGTGTGCGCGAGTGTCGGGGCAGGGCCGGGCCGGAGAGCAGGAAAGATTAACGGAAGTAAGATTGGTAGAAAAATTCTTGTTTTGTTTAATAAATAAGTGGTTTTTTGGGATTTGGGATTGGGATTTCTGACCTCTCTTTTTTTTTTTTCCCTGTTGATGATGATGATATGATAATGATGATGGGGTTTAGAGAGAGAAAGAGCAATGGGGAAATAGAGTAATTAAGATAAAAATGGAGGATGAGAATGTGAAATGAAAATGTTTGTAGTATTATTGAGAAAGACAAAAAAAGGAAATTGGAGTTTTGGGGGGACCTTTAGAAATTAGAAATGTGAAAAAGGGGTTTTGGAGGAATCGACGACTATAGAAGATGACGACGAAACTATGCTGAAGAGGTTTTTCTTTTCATTTCTCTCTTGTTTCTTTTGTTGAGTGTATTCGGAAGCAATACATCACTAATAATATATATATATATACACATATGTATCTAATTTTTTTTCTCCTTAAAATATATTAAATTTTGCCGTTTCTAAGTTTTAATTTATATATTTCTTTATGGTAATTGACATAAATAATAGAGAAGTCACATCATTATATATATATATATATATATATATAAGAATTAAAATAAGAAATACTACTTGAGAGTAATCAAATTTTTATGAATGTTCAGGTAAGTTGGGCTATTCGAGATGGATTTTATAAAGGACTCACGTGGTCTTGGATAAGATCCCGAGGTCCGGTTGGTGACCAAAGTACATACGCTCATTATATGATCTCTGACAAAGAGATTCTCACCGAACTCCACGTTAAATACATCCGACCCAACATGCACTGTTTGAAGCCATCATTTCATAACTGTCAAGAAAATGTACAATTTCAAGTGTCACCTCCCGATTAGCTACTCTTTTCCATAAAACTGTAACACACACTCACGCACAAACAAGTAAAAGTCGGATACACAAAATATACTCTAAGTTGTTTAGTCCAACTCCGATACACTCTCGGCGCTCAGTCTGGTCTATCGGGAACATATTTTTCGGCCGATCATCCGACGGCCTTTTCTTTTTACTTGTGACCGACTTGACCGTCAGAGAGCCAATATCGTCAACAACACACCCCAGCATTTGGCCTTTTTTGCAGGACTTGTCACAAAAACGGACCCACCGATCATGCATGGAAAGATGGATTTGCCTTCTATCACTACTATATAGTAATCTTGTTTTTGGAAGGTGAAGTTGTGGTATGCTTTGGATTCCGATTTGGGGCAGTCATCAATTCAATGACATAGATTAAAAGTAAAATTAATCTAATAATTGTATATATTATAATAAGAGAATAATGTTATTTTATTAATTAGATATATATATATATATATATATATATATATTGATGTAAGTCAAATTTTGGGTATGAGGCATGTAACTATGTGTGAGTTAGACTTTCTTTATACAAGGTAATATGATATAAATGTTTTTAATTTTTTTTTAAAGCTAACAGATAATTTAATAGAATTTTAGATTATTGGTACACATTTTTTTTATAATATAAGAATCAATAAACGTTTGTAGACTATTTTTTGCCAATTTGCCTTGTTGGTAGTATGTGATGTATTAGGTCGGGAATCTTAATGAATTTAACCAAACAAAAGCTCCTATAGTTCTTTTTTCTTCTGAAAACTTGGCTAACACCACAATATATACATACATATATATATATATATACATATATATATATAATACATATATATATAATATAATAATATATATATATATATATATAGAGAGAGAGAGAGAGAGAGAGGGGGGGGGGGAGAGAGAGATGTGGGGGGGGGGGGTGTGTGAAGTGGGATGGGGGAATATATTTTTAAGGTAAGGATTCAAATACAAGGCGACATAGTGATACAGCTATTCTTATATCAAATTATGCCGAGCAAAACAATGAGTCACTCGTTCTTCAGATTTCCTTTATTTTATACTATATATATATTATTGTCATTTTATTGAACTTTTTATTTTTTATTTTTATTTTTAAATTTTTTTTTATAACTCTATAATTTATTACTTTACCTATTTTAGGTGTTTATATTATCTATTATATAAATTACTAAAGTTTTTAATAACATTTTTAAACATTATTGTACTCTTCATTGATATTTTTTTTATCATGTAATCTCTATAATTAAACAATTTATAAAGTGTTTAACTTTTGATTTTTGATTTTTTTTATTATATTCTTTATTTCAATTTATATTATTCATTTTTCTTCTTATGATTTTATTTTTATTATTAATTTTTTTTTGTCACGTTTTTCATTTTCATATAATTTGTATTATTATTTTTTTTTTTTTCTCTTATATATATATATAAATAATTATTAATTTTGAGTCTAAAACTTATATAATTAACAATTAAATATACGTTTACTTATTGAATTCTTAACTAAAAAAAATTTATTATAAAATTTTATTACAATTTAAGTTATTGATGTGGTCTCCAATCTCCAATCGCCTTAGTCTCTCAATCCTCAAAAGGGACTCTGCGGTCCTCAAGTGCGCTCCGCTGCTTAAGACGAAACAAGAGGAAAAAAAAAAGAGGTTTTTAGAGAAGAAATCCACTTACTTGTTCCTTAATTGGTCTTGTATTTGGTTCCCGACTCATAATTGATAAGAATTTTATCTTTATTGTTAAATAAATATTATGATATATATGAATATAAAAGATAAATATTAAGATAAAATATAATATATATAAGAAATAAATATTATGATATTTACCAGTTACAATTGTTTAATTTTAAAATTTTCTATTCTAATAATTATAACTAAAAAAATATAATTTCTCATTCATAATATAACTCATTTTGTTTCTATTATAAAATTAACACTTTTACAGACAATATTTATATTAAATTTATCACTTTAAAAAATAATAAGATTGTTTAAAAATTTATAATTATACTCAATCCAAATATCAATACAACTAAATACTTAGATATAAATTAATTTTTAAATCAATTAATATATTTAGACCAATCTTATAGATGAATATAATTTTTTTTTGTAAATAAAAAAAAAAATCTTATATATATACACACTTATTAAATATATTTTTATAATATATATTACACACCTCATCTACACAATTAATATTTTTTTAAAAAAAATTACATTATTTGTATAAAAATCATATAGAAAAGAAATGAATAAATCAAACAAAAAATAAATAATAGCGAGTAAAAAAATAAAATAAATTCACAATAAATTTAAAAAAATATATATATAATATATACATCTTGGACCGGAATATATATTTAGTATAATATATATATATATATGTATGTAACGTGTATGCTTTTTTACTACTAGTTTTTTGCTTCTACTTTTTCTATTCCTATAGCTTTTACCATAGGCAGTGATTATAAGTCTTAAATTCACCAAATTGAAAATGATTTTTTATATTTGTATAAAAGAAAATTAAGGATGAAAAAATAAAAATAAGACACATGATAAGTTAATGAATGTTATAAACTAAATCAATACTTATAATTTTATTACAAATAAAAATAATAATTATATTAAAAAATTCATAAAAAATTTAAATCATTTATTTTATCCTTTTAAATAAATAAAAAATTTTTAATGTAATAATTTTTTAAAGCACCCTTTATTATTAACTTTTTAAATCTTACAAATAAAGGGAGCTTTAAAAAACAAAAAGAAAATTGTTTGATAAGATTTAAAAAGTTAATAATAAAATATTATCACATATAAAACATTATGGGATAAGAGTTGTAAATTCGCCTATTTAGAATTCTAAATTATTAAGAAATACCCATTTACGTTGAGGAGAAAAGAAGAAAAAAAAATGCAGAGAGATAGAGTGGACAAATTCAGCATGAACCATCACAGAGAGAGAGAGAGAGAGCGAAAGCACATCCTACTCAATTCCTCACAGCATGCGGGACACGAGACCAAAAGTGCCCAAACAGTTTCTCAGATGTATGATTTAAGCAGTCAAATGAATAAAGCAATGCCACACTTGACATATAGAAGATCTCAATCATCAAAAAAATAAAATAAAATAAAAAGACATATAGAAAGATCTCTACCATTTATTAATCCCTATCTAGGGTGGCCAATTGAGCACAAAGAATCCTTGGTGTGTGTATATACAATGTAAGAATCCCCAACAGTTAGGCACAAAAACCAAATATATGCTGGTAAAACCAAATGGGAAGAAGTTGCACATAATTCTTTGGTAACCAAATGTTGCATTCCACAAATCGGTAGGGCTAACAAATTCAGGCCCATGTCTGATCATGGAAGCAAAAAAGGCAAAATACTTAGATAACAGATTTTAAGACTAAAAATATTTTGCCAAAGAATTAAATTGAAAAATGATAATTCCACCAAAGATATATGTATATATGATCTTCTAGAATAGTTTGAATTCTCCAAACCGAACTACCACACAGAATGGTCACAGATACATTACCACCCAACTCTTGAGGATGGTAAAACAGAATAGCAACAAATGTATTAATTACAATTCTAGATCAATTAATCACAAAGATGCACAATCTTTAGGCATAAACGTCATACGAACTCCATAAATTTTCTACGGCTTTCAAATTTATTATCAAGAACGACACAAGCTAAAATCAATTATCAAAGATCAGAAGCAACAAAGCTTATTCCTGCTGCATCGATACTATCATTGTGGGACAACAAACAGGTTAATAAATCTGAAATCATTGAAATGCGGAAGATACACCCAGTAAACCATTAAGCCACCGGATTTATTACCCAAGTCAGGAAATAAAACCAAAACACACCAAAAAAAAACATTAACTTAAGCAATAATCAAACAGAAAAACGCCAAAATGTGGAAAAGAGTGAAACGTGAGATAGATAAAGTAGCTCTATTTCAACAAACAGGAGGTCCAAAGCAGAATCGAAAACAAAATTATAATTCAGGGAAATCAGTAGCCCGGAAACTATATAGATAATGATAATGGGAGTCCTATCCATAAAAATACAACCACATCCTTCCATTTTCCCGAAATTTGAAAAATTAGAATCTAAGCTTGGTAAAGAACCAACGGTTCTTACCGGTCTTAAACCTCTCCTCGAAGCGAGTCTTGGTCTCCTTAGCTGCAGCAACCTTCTTGTCACGAGACTGGAGGCAGTCAAGGGTCACAACGTCCTTTAGATCGACGTCGAGGGTGTAGCGAGTGGGCATGATGTGGTTGTAGTTGACAAGTTTGATGAAGCATTTGACTCGAGACTTCTTCGCCTGCTTCTTGGCTGAGTCCTTTTTAATCACCTTCTTCGGGTACTTGTAGATTCCGGCGACCAAGCAATGGCCGTAGGCGCGGTCGCGGGTTCCATCATCGAAGGATCGGATGATCACACCTTTACGGCCGGCGTAACGCCCTTGAAGGATAATGACGGCCTTGTTAGGTTTAAGAAACTTCACCATCTCTGTCGCCGATGTGGTTGGCTGGTGCTCGGAGATTCGGAGAAGCGCTGTTGCTGCTGTCTTCTATTTCGTTAATACCCTAATTCGTCAAATGGAGGAAATATAAACATAGAAACCCTAGGTAGGATACTGTTGGGTTTGGGCTAAATGGGCCTTCTGAATTTGGGCTTCGGTTCTTTCATGGACACTACTTAAAGACCCAGTTCTTTTCATGGGCTTCGGTTTTTTTTTGTTTTTTTTTTTTGAATTGGGGGTATTATATAACATTTGGGTCAACGATTACTACAAGTAGAAAGAGTTTGGTTCTCGATCCATAAATTTGAACTTTGCTTATGGAGAGATAGTAATAAGGAGAGCTTATTTGAAAAATGCTTCAATTCAGTCTCTTAATTATTTAAGTTTCTCCGAATTTGTCCTAAATCTTTTATTTCTAATCATTTATCTATGTTTGATTTTCCTAAATTGGTATATTTGGCCATTTTTATCATATAACCCGAACATCTATTAAAAGTAAAGGACCTTCTTTGTCATTTCATATCTTTCTATGCACAATTATTATAATTAAATATATTTATTTAGTAAATTTTGATTTCAAGATATATGAGAAGACATAAAAATAATTTTATCTTGAGGCAAAAAGACATGAAATAACAAAAAATTCTTTAAATTGAATTAGTATAGGGGTCACGTGCAAAAATATAACCAAACATTTGACCAATTTCAATGAGAAAAAACAATTTAGATAAATAAAAAAATATAAATAATTAATTTGTTTAAAATAAAATATTTATGACTAACTCAAAGAAATTTAAATAATTAAAACACGACGGAAATTTTTTTTTTTTTTTGCTTAAGTATCTGGTGTCCAAACTCACACGGTCCGACTAATCCTGGATTCGGCCTGTGGTGCACTCGAAGAGTCCAACTCTTACTCGATGATGAAGGTCCGATTCAAAACTTTTTAACGTGACTCTAACTAACCTCAAGAGAATTTGAACCATCAACCATCCGTCTTAAGGAGAAGTATTAGAAGTCCGCTTACCAACACGATGGATATATTTACAAGTGACTTTCATTCCTAAATTATTATTTTTTTCAGACATTATTATCATCATAAAGGACAATTCCAACGTAAACATCATTTAAAAGAAAAAACAGCGGTAATTGCCGAATCTGTTTTTCTTTTTTCTTTTTTTCTTTTTTTCTTTTCTTTCTTATTTCTCATGCATTCGATTTCGGTTTGACAAAAAAGTGGTTGCTTTTATGTACATATATAACATTATTTTATGTAACATTATTTCAATAAAAAAACAACAATAAATATTAATTGAAGAAAAAAAAATTCAATAGATGTTGCATAAACAAGTAAATAAATAAATTTCCATTTATCTTTAATATAATTTTTTTTTTTTTTTACAAAAAAAAAAGGAAAATTCATAGACAAAAGTAAGGGATATTTATTTCTAACTTTGCTTTAACATTCCATAATAATTAATTAAGTAAAAGATGGATATTACATAATATTAAAGAGATAACAACTAAATGCACCGCTTACAAAAAAAAAAAAAAAAAAAAAAAAAACAACTAAATGCACCAATTATTCAAAAAAGGAAAAGATAAAGAGAAAATTTCCACCTAGTCTTTAAGAAAAGAAACAATCTTTTTCATCAAGAAAGTAGAACTTTCACAATTAGGGTTGTTCAAATGGAAAACATGTTCTTCCCCAAGTGATTCCACAATCTCAACTTGCCCATTCCACCCACTCTTCTTTAGTGCTTCATAGTAGAGCAAACCCCTATCCCTTATGAAATCTTTCTCCGCAATAAAAACCAAAACTTTACTGCATTTCAATTCACGTAAAAGATTAGGGTGAGCCATTGGATTCAATCTTGGATCCTCAGGACCCTTCTCATCATCCGAACAAAGAACTTCCCACAATTTCTCACTTTTTCCACTTCCAAAATATGGTTGAATCAATACCATCCCCACAATCTCAACACAATTACTAGCACTTGCTCGCACCATCATGTTCTGTGCAATTGTCCCACCTGCACTCTCACCACCCACAAAAACTCTGCTGAAATCTGCGTAGTCATTAATCCATGGCTCTGGTCCTTGTCTGTCGACAGCATGAGATGTAATCCACTTCACAGTTTCCCAACAGTCTTCGAAGCAAGCAGGTATAGGGTGCTCGGGAGCTAATCTATACTGAATTGACACGGCGAGAACATTTGCTTGCGCCACTACCGAGCTCACGAAGCCATCGTAAACAGAAGAGAAGGCCGAACCGAAAACAAAAGCACCGCCGTGGATGTAAATTAGGACAGGTAGTTTCTCACCTTCAGAAACCGTTTTGGGAAGGAATATCCTAGCGGAAACCTTGTTATTGTTTTCCGATGATATTTCGATGTCTTTGGATCTGCAAATTCTTGCAACAGCATCGTCATTATCATCAATTGATGGTGAAGGAGGAACAAAGGGACTTTGAATGTATCTTTCAACTCTTCCATTTTTGTAGATTCGGAAAAGAGAAGGAAAATCGAAGAGTATTTCATTATCTGACGATGAAGTTGGATCCATTTCCTATGCTCTATTCAAAGAATTTTGGGGAAAAGTATCGAAAGTTAAGAAGAAGCAGACCAATTCATGAATTATACCTACTATATATAGGACAAGATATTGAAGAAGGTAGGTGATGGGTGGTTATCTTTATGCTTTAAATTTTCTTTTCTTTTTATTTTTATGATTGCTTTTTTTATTATTGAAAAGATTTAATTGACAAATCTAAAGTGCTAAAATTTATGGGTGGTTATCTATTCAAATTTTATCTTTTATTTACCCAATTAAAGTAAAATTTTGTTTTTTTTTTTTTAAAAATAGTCACTTTTGATACCTTATTAAGGGTCATGTCTATCAAGTTAAGATCTTGTCTCTCAAGTTAAAGATATTGAGATCATGTCATAGGGAATTAAAGAGATTTTTTTTTTTTTTTTTGATAAGTGGGAATTAAAGAGATCTTGTCGTATGGAATTAGAAACAATTAAATTCAAATTTATTGAGGATCATGTCTCTCAATAAGGAAACATTAAATTTATTAAATTCAAACATATTAAGGATTATGTCTCTCAATAAGAAAACATTAAATTCAAACATATTGAGATCTTATCTCTCAAGTTAAGATCTTGGCATAACTTGACATTGAGTGTCTTGTCTCTTATGTCACCTATTGAGTGTCCTCTCTCTTAGGTTGTCATATGCGTTTGACAATTATTGAGATCTTGTCTTTCAGATTAAGTTAAAGAAACGTTAAAAAGATCTTCTCGTGTGGAGTTAGAAACATTAAATTCAAACTTATTGGAGATTCTGTCTCTCAATAAGGAAACATTAAATTCAAACATATTGAAGATCATGTCTCTCAATAAGGAAACATTAAATTTAAACCTATTGAGGATCATGTCTATCAAACCTATTGAGATCATGTCTCTCTTACGTTTGACACCTATTGAGTGTCATGTCTCTTAGGTTGTCATAGTGTTTGACAATTATAGAGGATTTTGTCTCTCGGATTGAGTTAGAGAAACGTTAAAAGACCTTCTCGAGTGGAGTTAGAAACATTAAATTCAAACATTACATTAAATTCCAGGGTCCTATCTCTCGGGTTGAATTAAGAGAGACCTTGTCGTGTGGAGTTAGAAACATTAAATTCCAACTCCTGACAAACTCAGAAGCCTTACTCTATCATAAATTTACCTTCTCTATAAAGAGGCCTAAGAACCTTCTCTGTACACAGACAACAAGAGTTGATAAATTTCACTTTGCACAAGCGTTATATAATTAACATGCGTAAAGAATAGTAATCTTTGGGTGTATCAAATAAAAGGAAAACAAATTGGCAATTTTGTATTCTACCAAGTAAAAAAGTTGTTGAACCATTTACATTACAACTAGTCATGCAATAAACTGAAATTCTAGTTGTTCCTTTTCACATTTAAAGGTCAAAAACAAAAATAATAATAATAAACTTTAAATTGTTCCCGCTAATTTCTCTTCCCAAACCAAAGGTAACCATGGAGCTTAAAAGGAACAACAGAAAACAGTCACTTAAAAACTATAGTAATATATTATTACAAAAAAGTAACAGCCAGCAGAATAAGAAAATTACCAACCGGAAATTACAACTTCAGAAGTAACAAACACTAATTAATTAACATATAGCAAACTTATACATACATATATATATATATAATACTTATACAAGCTGGCCACGCGCCGACGGGATTTAAAATGTTTTCCCCCTTCATTCATCGATCCATTGATCAGCGCTTAATCTTGTTTCAAATCAAGTCCTGAACTTAGATTCGTCAATCGAAATTCCTTCCTCCTCGGCACGCTCCCCTCCCGATTTGTCCGTAGTGCTTAGCCCACCCCTTTTCCCCATCTCCTTGTATCCTTCCGTTCCTAGCTGCTCCTTCCTCGTCTGCCCTCCTCTGCTCCTCCCTGATCATAGCACACATTCCATATATATGTATATATATTGAATAATTGATTAATTAATTAATAATAAATGTGAATACATACCTTCGGCAAGGTGTTGTTGCGCCTCCAGGCTTTTACCGCCGGTGCCGCCAGGGACAACAGTCTCTCCTTGCCTTGCTCTTTCGTCAAGCTGCGCTTTCTCTTGCTCTGAAGACATGGTGATCCAGTAAAATTCTCCCGGAAAATCTTCTTCTTCTTCTTCTTCTTTTCCACAAATTGAGTGCTTAATTTTACCTTCAATTTAGTGAACAATTGCCGATTGAATCTAGGTTATGAGAATGGAATGAATGTTTGGGCAGAGTTTAAATTGGGTTAATCGGCATGAGGGGGTGCAGGACGCATGCTGTCTCACAGGAGATGTTAAAAGATGACGCGTGGCAATTGCCGTTTCAGAAGAATGACACGATCCTATATGTTAACGCATCTTAAGGTGTTTTGGCTCCGTTTCCCTCGCGTGACACGTGTTTCTTCTTCTTCTTTTTTTTTGAACAAAACGTGTTTCTTCTTCTAATCCCTATATATAACTATGTTCTGGATTTTGTACGTAATTCCTAGTACAGTGGCATAAATAGTACCTAAACTATTTTTGTTTTTTGATTGGTATATAAAATATAAAAAAATTGTGACATTAGTGTTTCTATTAAATCATGTTAAGTTTGAAAAAGAAAAATTTAAGGGCATTTAATTATATATAAATAGTGTAATGGCATAAATGTCTTTTAAGTTTTTTTTTTCAAGTTAAGGTGATTTAACATAATTTTTAACCAAATGACCAATGTCATAATTTTTTTATAGTTCAGGAACCAATCCCACAAAAAAAATAGTTTGGGGACCAATGTCACCAAATTGGGGACTATTTATGTCAATTTGCCATAAAATAGTGAAGATGAAGATGAAACAATTATAAAATTATGTAAATGAGATAAAAATAAAAAAAAAAGTAAAAAAAAAAGGAGTTAAAATATAAAAAAAATAAAGAGTGGAGAAGATGAAATAATTATAAAATAATATAAATGAGATAAAAAAAATGGAAGATAAAGAGTGATAAGAGAATAATTTTTTTAAAAAAAATTAAAAAGATACGTTAAACTAAAGACAAAAAAGACAATAAAATTCATTAGAAAGTTATTTTTATATATATATATATAATATATTTAATAAGCGGAAATTAAAAACCCTAAAATATTTCTCCCTCAACATTTTCCTCTCCTAACTACCGCATCTCCCTTTTCTTCTCATCCATTCCATCCGGCCAAGTGAGCAGCTTAGCTTTGGCGAGAACTCATTTTCTCCTCTTTTATTTAAGCTTTCGTCGTCATTTTTATTTATTTATTTTTTTGATTTCTAAAGATAAAACTTTTTTTAAACTCAGTCTCTATCCGACCATTCTCTCGATTTCTATCTTTTTTATAGACTTTCTTTGAAGTCTATGATATGCCCAGTATCTCAGAAAGAAGATGAACTTGAGCCCTCTTTACAAATGATGTCAATGAATAGTGGTCAAAATGCTATAGATATTAATATAATAGTTTTGTTATTATTGTTTGTTTCTGTTGTCGGTTTTTACTCACTTAACTTTTTTAGGTTAAGTTTATTTTTTCCACTTTTTTATAGGTTTGATATTGTACCATGAATGATGAATATTTATTTATGTATGTTTCTTTTTATTAATAAATATTTACTTATCAAAATATATATATATTTTAATTATTAGTGTTTTAATATTTTTCTTTTTCCTTTTTATAGAAAAATAAGAGTTTGCCTTTCGATTTATCATTTTAATGAAACAATGTTGAAAGTGACCTAAATGCCAAAGACGCACATTGAGAATATCTCTTTAAACAAAATCGGAGATTGGAGAACAATGAATCCTTTCTATGACCTCTTTTTTTTTTTTTTTTTTTAAACTGAAATTTAGGTTTAAAAAATAAATTTTTATAATATTTTAATTGTATAGTAATTTTAAAATTTTCTTCCATTATTAACCCTCTACTAGAAGAGTATCTTATCTAATGAGTAAAGTTTTGATAATTATTGCTTAACAAAAAAAAAAAAAAAATTGATAATTATCATCAATCAGTTTAAATATTCTAAATGATAATCATAATATGTAAATTTTTTTTAAAAAAATTTAATTATTTAATTGGCCTATTTACACTTTTTTATTGCTAAATAAATAAATAAATAACTGGTAAATTTAGTTCTAAACAAATTTATGTTAGTTTAGTGAATAGAAAAAAGAGTAATCAAATCATTTTACCTTAAATATATTTTTATATACATCAGTTTATCCTTTCAATACTATTTTGTGAGTGAATATTATAACATTTTATTACTCTAATTTTATATATATTTCATGTAAAATAATTTAATTATCTTTTATTTAATCGATTAAAATCACACAAAATTAATGAAAAATGACCTCGTCGTCTAAGGTAAAAAAATTTTGAAATTTTAAAAGTCAAAAAAAATATTTTATGACTAAATTTACCAAATATGAGTTTATTTATAAGTAAATTCATCAATTACTCATAAATAAATTTCCATAAAAATCTTATGCAAAAGGATTAAAATAATCAAATTATTTTATTATAACAAATTAATCACAACCAATGAAGAATGAAGGAAAAACTCCAATCACAAGGAAGTAAAATGATATATATACACATATATATACCTATCACAAAGCTAGAAAGATAAATGATTGAAAAAACAAATTACTAAAAGGAATCCATTATCCATGACACAGCACTATAGCTAAGCCAGGAATAATAATGCAAAAAAAAAAAAAAAAAAAAAAAAAACAATGCCCGATATTCACGCCTCCAACACCTCCTCAAAAGCAGGCGTCCAGAACACAGCAGCAACACAAGGCGGCGCAACTGCAATGGTTTCAAATTTAATTAATTATCTACTATCAATATTTCTAAATAAATATACATTTTTTATAAATTTAATATAATAATAGCACACTTTAAATACATTTTACGAATTTAAAATAATAATTAAAAATTTAAAAAAACGATTTTTCCGTAAGAAGACTGAAGTCAAATATCATGACATTATACAAAAAAAATAAAAAAAAAAATTTAATATTTCAAATTTTAATAGTGAAGTTTGAAAAAAAAAATTTAAAAATAAAAAGACATAGTCAACACGTAATCCCATTGAGTAGAACAACGAATTATTAGTTGACACGATAAGGAGAGAGAGAAATTGTGTTTACCAGCCCTTCCAGAAGCCGTCACCTCTGGACTGAGTCGTAACCGGCGTCGTATTAGCTGGATTAGCTGGATGAGAATCGTTCATTGGATAACCGGCCGGTGGCGGAACCATGTATCCGCCGGCAGGTTGCCCGTAACCCTCGACGGGGGCACTGGATACTGGAGGTACTTGATATGCTCCTGTTTTTTCAAATATTAATTAATTTAATATAGCAATTCAACTCAGAAATAGCAAAATCAAAAATCAAAATCAAATCAAAAGCTATAAAGTGATTATGATAATGGATCGATTCAACATCATCGATCGATCAATTGATCACTGCCAACGACTTAAAAAGGAAAAAAACAGAGAGATAGGGAAGGAATTGATTTACGAACCTTGAGCGTGGGTTTGGTTGTAGTTACTCATCGTTGATGAAATTAAGTCCTGCGCGAATGAAGAGAATATATGTATGTGTATGTATAGAGAGAGAGTGTGTGTGTACTGTGAGAAAAAAGGGGTAACGAATGGAGATATAGTGGTTATATGTGTGTGTATATATATATATAGGGGAAAGGAAGGGGATTAGGTGGAATTGATGGATGATAATATATAAAGTTGCGTGAGGACGACGGAATAAACGAGGTGAGGCGGTGGTGAGTGGGGGCGGCAACACCGCGTAGGGAGGGTGACTGATTCTCGGGAGGTTGCGAGGAAGGAAACGGATTTAGTCACTTGTTCTAGACGTCCACGCAAATGGGAACAAGGATAAAGAAGACGAAGATGTATGACTCATCCCATTCCATACATCCAAGGGTTTAATAAAGAAAGAAGGAATGTTCGGACGCCACTTCCTTTAATTAACCATTTCGAATAATTAATCAAAAGTTTAAAATATTTAATGATTTATGAATATTATTTATATAAAGAAATCTTTAAATACATTGTGACCAAGAGCGTGATATTTTGACTTCCTTTGAGCTCGAGGCGGTGATTCTTGTAAAAATAGTATCTTCTATTTTTATATCGGATGGTCATTCCAAATAATACCTTCTTCAGATAAATTTTGTACATAAAAAATTCCGTCACCGTCAGTGTAAGTACTCATTTATGTAGACTCATTTGTCATTTAAACGTTATTAATATAATTCTCATATAAATGGTCGAGTGGCATGTTGCCACCCCACCAACCGCCTCATGGGGGGGTTCGGCATCCAACTTCCTCCCCATATATCAAAAAAAAAAAAAAATACAATTCTCATATATATATTTCCCTGTAAGTTCAATATATATATAGATGTATATATTTCCGCATACATCACTTGTCTGACTTTATGACCCACACTTTTTTTTTTTTTTGTTGTTGTTGTTTTGTTTCTTAATAGCATACGCCATTACTTTGAATTCTCTCAATGTACACAGACAACAAAAGGATGACCTTCTCCTATTTCCTATAGAAAATTATTTATTTTATTCTTATAACTATTTTATTTTTTTACACTTAATTCTAAAATTTAAATTTTTAGAATTTAATATTTTAACTCCTTTTATTTTAATAAGTTAGTTTTTATTGCCAAATTTGTAAAATTTATGACCAGTTTATGATGTGGGTAACATATATTTAACTATTTGATTAAAACGGATGAAAATTTTACAATTTAACTAAATAGAAATTAAGAAAATAAAAATACATCAAATTCTAATAAAAAATTTTAAGATTTAAAATGTAATTGTAAACAAATAAAACATTATGAAACAAAAACATATAATTTTTATATGATGATTCACTATTACCATGTTAGTATCGTATGACTATAATTTTTCTTCTTTTCCCTTGCAGCTCGCCAAACTCCCTCTTCTTCTCTCATCTTCTCTTGTTCTTCTTCTATGTTAGCCGTCCCCCCTTTCTCCCGGCCAAGGGAGAATTTTAGCTTCAGCTAAAACTTTTCCCTTGGCATGAAGAATTTATTTACTGTTTTTGTGGTTTTTCTTGTTTTGTTTTTTGTTTTATGTTCTGTTTTGTGTATTTTCTATTTATTTCTTTGGTATTATTGTTATTTTTTTCATCTCATATACTTCGTTTCTTACTGATATTTAAATATCGGTTTTTTCTTCTTTTTTTAGAAGAATTTTTTTTTAAACCCGGACTAGATATGGACCCCTTGTTCGTATTTGTATTTGGTTTTCTTTTTAGGTATTCTATTAAATCTTTGATGCGTCCATGATAGATTAGACTACTGGTGAAGAAAGAAGACAGAATCGAACTCCCTTCGCAAATAAGGTTTGAAATTAACAGTATGAAGACCATAGATTTAGACAGAATATCTGTTATTTTTCTTTTTTATGTATCCCTAAATTTATTTAGAGCTTTTTCTGACTCACCTAAATTTTTTAGGTTGAGTTTACTCTCTGCACCACTTAGTTTTAAGTTAGTGTTTTGTATTTTCGTGAATAATTTTAGTCATTCACTTTTATAATATTTTTATTTTAATGAATATTTCACTTATAAAAAAAATAGTATGACTATCAAACACTATTAGAACATCACTATGTGAAAACATAAATAATATAGAAAAATTATAATAATATGAGAAAGTTCAACAAGAGGAAGAAGAATTACTGTGTACGATATATATGATTATTATAGGGAGAGGAGTGGAGCTGAATTATTGTGTTTAAAAACACTTAATTTCTCAAAGTATTTTTGATTATTTTTCATTATCTCAACAAACAATGATTAAAAAAAAAAATTCTTAAATTAGCTATCTTATGTTGCTTAGTTATAGAGTTGTAAACAAACCAAACTCGATTAATTTTCAAACTTATTTGAACCGTGTTGGTAAACATAATCAAGAGTTCTTTAACAAATTATAAATATTTTTATATTATATATTATTATAATAAAAAAAAACTCTAATATTTAAATTATGGTATATATAAGTTTTTTCACTCATTTTCCCTAATTTGTAGTGGCAGCTCTCATTTCTTTACATTTTCCTAGAGTTGTAAACAAATTAAGTTGTTTGTGAACAAATCGTTCGATCTCGTTTGTTTATTAAACAAACCAAAAAAAAAAAATTTTAAACTCGATTAATTTTCAAACTTATTCAAACAGCATTCAAAAATTAAACAAACCAAGTTCAAATATTCGATTCGACTCGTTTACAACTCTATGCTTAGATATAAATGTAGCTCAACTGAAAGTGCCCCTAAAATTACATTAATGACATATCTTGACTAATGAGTATAGGAGAATAAACCATGAATTTAAGAAAAAGCTATTCATAAAGAACAAAAATTTGAAATTCTTTTTGTGGGTAAACGCATCCTTATAAGTGTAGATTTTAGCTCTTACCTCTTACTCATGAAAAAACAAAACTCTCATGAACTCTTAATCTCCACAAATTCAGTTAAAGAGTTATTCATTAAAGCTCAAATTAGAATTAATGCCAAAATATCCAACATTTGAATCTATACGTACTACTGTGGAGCTGATCCAATGCTGTGAACGAATGTTGTTAAATTGTCAGCAGCTCTACGGCTAGCTTCCTTGCTCATCAACCTCTCTCCCAACTTAATTACTCTCTCTCTCATCTTCATATCTTCTATCACCATTTCCAAACCTTCTTCCAATTCTCTCTGCCCAAACCCCTTAATTCTAACCCCAATTCGCCATACCTTGACAATGTACGCACAGTTCAGAAACTGATCCCCCGCAACCGGCCAACAGAGTAATGGCTTCTTGCACTCGATGGCTTCCACGGTTGAATTCCAACCGCAATGCGTCAGATAACAACCCACGGCGCCGTGTTTCAGCACTTCCAACTGCGGCGCCCATGAAACGATCTTACCTTTCCCCTGTTTCGAGAGTATTCTCGGCAAACCTTGGATGAGCCACGCTTTACCCAAAACCCAGAGAAATGGTCTTCCGGTTGCCTCTAATGCCAGCGCTAAGCTTCTCAATTTCGCCTCCCCAATCGGACTTACCCAACTACCGAACGAAACGTACACCACCGATCCACCTTTTTGTTTATCTAACCATTCTAAGCAACTCCTGTCTTCCTCCCAAAAGCTTGCTTTCCTTACCGCCGCCGTGTTACTGCTACTAATCGTGGGCTGAATTGGAAAAATTAGGGGAAACCCAGATTCAATTGAAGAATCGGACATTAATAGCTCTCCGGTACCGCCGCATTCTTCTTCTTCCTGAAATGCATTGACGACAAGCCACCTTAGAGATCTCGATCTTTCCATGGTCCTTGTCCAAAACTTGAACCTCGATTTTCTCGCCGTTGAAGTTCCAATTAACCATGGTAGTTCTTCGGCACTGATCGAGACTTGAAGACCACTCCTTGAGAAGAATGTGAAAGCCTCATGCTGCGGACATCCTTACAAAATGGAAAACGGTATTTTAGTCTTTTTCAACTCATGACCTTAGGTGTTTTTCTGCTGAATTACATCTTCATGTTAATAATATTTTTTTTAAAAAATATAAATTGCAAAACTTTATATAATAAAAATATTATTTATATATATATATATCATAAATATACTTTTAACATTTTAATTTATCAAATAAAAAAACTTTAATTTTTCCCTCACATAGAAAAATTAGAATATATATTGATATATATATAATGGTTATCCCCAAGGCTTGATGATTTATTAGATATTTTTATTTAAGTATACTAGATGATCGAACTTTAATTTAAAATTTGGAGTTTGAACGAAGATTAGACTAGATGTAAATCTCATAATTTTAAATTCATTTATGACATCTCGTGCACTTAAAATATATGTATATATAGGTAATAATACTAATATAATTCCATATATAACTCTTTGATTAGACTATATTATGCATTGCAAGGTCAATACGTACAAAATTATAGTGCTACAACATATAAATAAAACATGTTCACATGGTTTGGTATTTTATTTATTTATTTATTCTTCATGAAAAGGCGACTATAGAATATTTAAGTACTGCTAAAATGTATATAAAAATACAGAACTGAGAAAGAGACGAAGCTCAAGACTGATCATAGAATAAATTACACTAGAATAAAACACATTAACTTCGACAAACCATTCATACATGTCTTTATCTATAAATTTAAATTTTATAATTTTTTTTTTGGTAAAATAAATTTTATAAATTTTATAATGTCTGTTTGAAATAAAATATTCAATTGTTTGTGTGTACATATGAAATTGAATGTTCGAAATTCTAAAAATGATTTTCATTCATGTAATTTAACACTTAGTTCGAGATGGTTATGAGATATGAACTATCACCATTCGAGCCCATGAACTCACAAAGCGACTATGAGTATTAATTATTACGATTCAAACTCAAGAACTTGTGACGCGACTATGAGTCAGTCTACATTAACTACTTATCATTGTACTCATTGTATCTAAAAGGAGTACACAAACATTGCACATTCTTATATACAATATCACACATATTTATATTAATTGATAATGTACAAAAAATAAACCTATATACTTATTCATTTTTTTAAAACTTTTATCACATTCTAATAATTATATATTTTTAATTAAACAAACATATAATTTTAATTGTGAACCTTATTCATAGAAATAATTAATGAATATTAATTATAAAATATTATTTATGCAAGTATTGATGAAAAGACAAAAATAAATATCACAATTAATTTCTTAATTTAACACCCAAGAAATATATATATATATATATATATATATATATAATATATATATATATATAAAGGAATGGATTAATAATTATATATACCTGTTTCAGAAATGAAGCCAGCATTGAGCATGAGCGGAATGGCAGCAATGAGTCGATAAGTAGCGAGCATGGCTGGCCAAAAACCTGCTACTCTGATACCACAGCGATCGGCGACATCGAACGCGAAGGACGCGAGCAAATCGGCAACCAAAACCGAAACTCCTCCGTCTTGTTTCTGGAGTTGGATTAGAATCCTCTGTAGATGAAACGGCATGTAAATCTCCATAGCCGTCTCAATCTCGAAGAAATCTCCATCTTCCAGCCGTACTCCGTCGTCGTCGGGGATGGAAATGAAGATTATTCTCCTGCCGTCGTCCTCGTCATCACCATCACCATCACCGTCACCGTCTGAATCTGAATCTGATGACGACGGATCGGCTTGCGGCTGAATTCGACGGTGGATGAAATCGGGAGTAACTACCACTGGTTGTAAACCGTGACTGAGAAGCTGCGTTGCGAGCTTGATGATGGGAGTGACGTGTCCCTGTGCTGGATAGGGAACTAGAATTGCCTTGGGCTTCCCAGTGAAACACTTCATGCTTTGATCTTAGGTTTTGCTAACAAAATCTGCCTTTGATTAAGAGGAGAGTGTTCAAATAATTATGCACAAGGTACTACTTCTCTTTCACTGATCATCTCATCTACTCTTCTCAATATATATATATATATATATATATATGTGTGTGTGTGTCAGAAATGATAGATTTTCACGTGGATTAATAGATGAATTAATTTGCTGATTTTCACGTGGATTAATAGATGAATTAATTTGCTGAGTGGCTTTGGCCAAACTTTTTTTTCCTCTTTATTTAGATATTTTCAAGATATATTGATCGTATACCTACTCATGTGTGACATATTTGCAAAATAATTAATGAATGGAACAATAATTTAGAATTGTATTTATGATTTATTGTTCTGGTATCATCTTAAGATAAATTATCATATACTATAAAAGTTGAAACAAAAATTATATTTTATGACAAATAATATAAAAACTTTCTATTTCTTTAATATGAGAAATAAAAATAAATAGAAACTTTAAAAAAAATACTCATATTTTTTTTTTTTTTTTTTTGGGCGCGGGGCCCCTGGTTTCTCTTTGAGTGCGCTCGGGTAAACCCGGCCTAGCGCAATAACTTACAAACCCCACCGGCCAGGTGTAAACTACACTGGGTAAACCCGGTAAGTGACGAGCTCGAAGAGAGGCGTTGGCAGGATTCGAACCCGGGACCTTGCGCACATCCCGGGATCCCCCACCAACTTGACCACCCCTTGCGGGGCCAAAAAAAAAAAAAAAAAAAAAAAAAATGTTAGTTGTCTCACTTTATACTTGTAACTAAACAAGCCTTTATTTCACACCTTTTTTAAAATATATTAAAATCAATATATATTTTATTGAAAAAACTAAAATAACCTTTAAAATTTTATATATAAAAACTGAATGAATATTAAGAATATTAAAGGAAAAAATACAATAAATATTACTTTGATTTCATAATCTATGATAAATAAAATCTATGATAAATAATCTAAAAATGAAGGGTGTAATTTATAATATTTTTTATAAAAGAATCAGAAGTCAAAAATTTATTTTATTTTTTAAAATTAAAATACACTTTATTTTAATTTTTTTATTATATGATATGTTAAAAAATAAAAAATAAAAATCGAGGGAGTAAATCCTATTGGCTATATTGATAGCGCTTTTCCCCACTTTCATATTGCCTTTCTGGTACACATCCATCCATTCCACTTTGCACACGTTATGGCCCATTCTATCTATACTTTTTTTTTTTTTTTTTTTTTGAAAAAAATGATGGGTCAGGTATAAGATCTGTTGTGGTTATCCCAATTAAGGGAACCCAACCGTTAAAGAATGTTTCATTCGCTTACCCATTCTATTTATACACACGCGCACACACACACACACATATATATATATATATATATATATATATATATATATAAAGTTGATTTTATAAATTTGATATTAAACATTTTAGATTTGTGTTTTATTTTTTTAAAAAAACTTAATAAATCTTTATTTATAACACATAAACTTATGGCAGTTTTAATTAACATAATTTATGACCTATTATATATATATATATATATATATATATATATATATATATATATATTATATGTATGTATGTATGTATATTTACACAATTAGGATAAAATTGAAGATTTTAAAAATCTTCCATCCAATTTAAGTTAATTAGGATTAAGTTAAATTTGTATAATCACGTGTATATACATTATTAATCTTCTAAGGTGGTTATATATATACACGAGATTATAATTAATTTCGACACTAATTGTTGTATCATATAAAAAGTTAGTAAAATATTATATCTAAATAAAAAAATTAGATTTATAATTCGAATTAATCTTCCGCCAGCCACCACTTCTCTTTCTCCCTGGCCAAGGGAGAAATTTAGCTTTGGCTAAAGCTTTTCCTTGTGGTGGAAATAATTTTTTTTTTTTTTGTTGTTTTTTTTTTTTTTTTTTTTTTTTTTTTTTTTTTTGTTTTTCCATCTATTTTTTTTTTTTTTTTTTTCTTTATCATCTCATATGCTCTCTTCTCTTGATATTTACATATCGGTTTTTTTTTTTTTTAGAAGGGAAAAATTTATTTTAAACCGGATTAGATCTGGGGCCCTTTGTTCGTATTCGTATTTGGTTTTCTTTTTTAGGTATTCTATGAAATCTTTGATGCGCCCGGGATGGATTAGACTATCGTTGAGAAAAAAAACAAAATCGAACTCCTTTTCGCAAATGAGATTTGAAATCGACAGATGAAGACCCTAGATTTAGACAGAATATCTATTGTTTTTCTTTTTTATGTTTTTATGTATTTATTTTCTGCTTTCTTCGACTCACCTAATTTGTTTAGGTTGAGTTTGCTCCCTACGCCACTTAGTTTTAAGTTGGTATTTTGTTTGCACCACCTAATTTTAGGTTGATACTTTGTATTTCCGTGAATGATTTTAGTCATTCACTTTTGTATTGTTTTTTATTTTAATGAAATTTTCACTTATCAAAAAAAAAAAATGTATGTGAGGAGCATGCATGCACGTGTAAACACAGTGATTTGTCACTGTGTGGACGGTAGAGGAATTATTTATGATATCACATGCAAAATGCTCCTGATATAACTCTTTATCTATGGAGACTTTTTTTTTTTCCCACAAGGAAGGGATCAGTTATAATTTAATAACAAAAAGTACAAACAGCAGGTCAGAGCCTCACAATTTATCTATGGAGACTTTGGAAAGTGGAAAGTAGTTGATATTGCTAAATGCTCCAATTATAAGTCTTCTTTTTTGTTTTTTTTTTTTTTTCCCTTCTTTTCCCCATTTTCCCCTTGAAATATGGAAAATTCATTAAAATTATCAAAATATTACGTAACATTGTTCTAACGGTATCATGATAAGTAGTTAATTTGTCAGGAGGTGAGCAAACACATGAGATATTTATACCTCGTTTAAGTTTTGCTTCCTAATTTTGTAAGGCTGTTTGTTACTTGATTTGTCTCTTTAAAGTACATAATGTTAGTTGTCTAAGGAAGATGAATAGAATATGCCATAATTCAACATATGTTTCTCGACTCCAAAAGATCTCTTTATGCTCTTTTTTTTTAGTATTAGATTATCTAATATTTAAACTTATTGTTTCCGATCGAAAATCACTTTCTTGTGCATGCCACGTATATAGGTTGAGAGAACTTCACTTATTGTCAAGTGTCCTGCAAAAAAAGCCAAGTGTCGAGGTGTGTTCCTGGCATTGGCTCTCTAATACTTAAGTTAGTAACAAAATCTGAGTGTTTTCCAGGGAATCAAGAAATGAAGAGTATATTATTAATTCTCTTAGGGAGGATAGTATCCGTGTAATATATGTGTTATAGTTTATATTTAGGGTCTTAGTCAACGAGGGAATCACACCTAGAAAGAGTATGTTGTCCGACAGTCTAAATTGGTGGCTCCAACGATCATTTATCCCTCTTGTATTTAGGGTATCATCATGTTAGAGGTCATACCATCTTTGTGGTATCTCTAATCGCGGTCATGGGCTAGATAGAATTAGAGTGGGGCCCAAGTGGTTCACCTAGTGGCATCCACCTCTACTCATTCTACATACGTGACATTTACTCGCACTTCGATACCTTTCGGTTTTGATTAACTCAAATTTGGTTGGAGATAGAGTCTAACTCTTACCCTCACTATGGTTTCAATTATTCTCCCTCCGAAAAATGAGGGTTTTCTCTCATAACGTGGTTTTCTCGAACTGGCGACGGTCGGGGTTTTCGGGATCGGGATATGTAACCTTGCTCGAGTGTTCTATCATTACAATTATTGAATTTGTGTTCCTGTGCAGTGTTTTCTTCTACACACTTTTGTTGGTTGTGTTGAGTATCTTTTGTTTTTCTTATATATTTTATGTTAGGCTCTCATGGATGAATCGATTCGGAAGAAGTTGGGGAAGGTAGTGATTGGTGCGAGATGAGACCATATGTGTCCCGTTAGATGATGAGGATATTCGTGCTGGAATACATGAATGAAATCGTAGTATTATAGGTATGCTTATTTGGGGGAAAGCGTAAACCCTACGGGTTTTAAGACGACCATGGGGAAAGCTTGGAACTGTGGCTCTTTTACTATACAACATTTGCAGGATAATTATCTCCAAGTTTTTCCGGATTCCGAGGCTACTGTTGACTTTGTCCTTTGCAAAGGTCCTTGGAATTTCGAAAATCAATTGCTGTTGACACGACCATGGCGTGAGGATGGAGTTCGTTGTCCTCGTCTCTTTGATACGGAACCTTTCCGGATGCATATTGTGGGGCTTCCCCGCTACTGCTATACAGTGGACGTTGGTATTAAATTGTCCAAACAATTTGACTCCTGCTCTGACGTCCAAATTAGGGAAATACGGAGATCCGGTACAAAGTGTTTTAGGGTTCGTTCAGCAGTACATTTGCATGACCCTTTGAGACGATGCATTAGGGTTTGTACGCCTTGACGGAACCATGCATGTGGCATTAATTCAATATGAAAGGCTCCCCACCTTTTTTTTTCGTGGAAAAATTGGGCATCGTTATAGGAATTGTGTTGGCAAGACAACATCTCGGTGGCTGATATGAACTATGGACCATGGCTTGGAGGTGTGGATCATGTTATATCCTATCTTGTTGACGATGAAACATATCCAATACCTAGTCCATCGGAGGATGGAAAATGTTCCGTGGATGACCTCACCTGTGCAAGGGCGGTGATTCCCCATGTTGCTGAACATCAGGCTGCAGATACAGGAGAGGCTTCAGTTTCTTCTCATGTGGATAGGATGCCCGATCATGGAACCATTTCAAAGGTGGTAACACCACAACAACGCTCATCTACGATGATTGAGGAGGATTGTGCCTTAGGCAAGTCTGGTACGGTTACGAAGAAACTTAAATTTCCAACGATGGAGGCTGCAAGGCGGCCCCTCCGAGTCCAATGAGTTGCCTATCTTGGAATTATCGAGGCTTGGGTTCCCCTCATGCAATTCAAGAATTACGGAACTTGCTTCATACGGAGGCACCTGATATTGTTTTCTTAATGGAAACAAAGCTTTCGAAGGAGCGAATGTTGGCTTTGCGTAATCACTTAGGTTTTAATAATGGTGTGGCTGTTGATAGAAATGGCTTGTGGGGTAGTTTGGCTCTCCTATGACGTGATTGGGTTGATGTAATGATTGTTAATTTTTCTACTGGGCATATTAATACCATAGTCCGAAATTGGGTTTTAGGCGAATATGGTTTAATCACTGGATTTTATGGTAATCCCACTGCTGGTCGCGACAAAGCATTCCCGTGAACTGCTTCGTAGACTATCTCCGAGACCATCTATTCCTTGGATGGTATTTGGAGATTTTAATGAGGTACTCTATCCGGAAGAGATGAGAGGACGAAATGAAAGGGTTTCTAATCGGATGAACAAATTCAAAGAGGTGATTGACGAATTAGGTTTGTTGGAAATCAAGGGTATTGGACCTTTCTTTACGTGGAGTAACCGAAGAAGAGGTGAGTTTCGTACTTGGGCTAGATTGGATCGGTTATTCCTTAATGATTTGGCACAGGAGTTAGAAGTTCGGTTTTCAACGAAGGTTATTGGCACAACAACTTCCGATCATTGTGCGATCAAAATCTGCTCTCATCAGACGTATTTAAGGGACAATGAGAAAGAAGATAAGCCTATCCGTACGGAGTTATGGTGGTTCAAGGAGAGTATTTGTTTGGAAATGGTGGCTAATATGTGGCAACGAGGTACTAGTAATCTTCAATAATTGCAAGCAGATGTGAAAATGCACCTGCAATCATGGGGGCATCGTAAACTTAGGGATCTGCCTTCTAAGATTAAAGATGCTCGAAAGGGGATTGAAAGACTAGTTGGACATGGTCACTCGGATACGAAGATGACAGAAGCATATAGTAAGGTTGAATCTTTACTTGCGATTGAGCAAGATCATTGGCGAATCCGATCAAAATCCCATTGGCTAACAGATGGTGATCGTAATACTGCTTATTTTCATTATCATGCTTCTCATCGCCAACGACGGAATTTTATAACGGCTATTAAGAATGAACACGGGGTTAAGGTGTCAAAATTCAAGGATATATCGGATGTAGCCATTTCCTATTTCTCATCTCTATTTGAAACTTCACATACTGATCCTAATCTGGATTCTATATTTGAAAATTGCATATTTCATTCATTGTCTATGGCGGACAAGAATTGTTTGCTTCTTCCTTACACTCGTGAGGAGGTTGCTATGGTGTTTCACTCAATGCACCCCTCAAAATCTCTCGGGACCAGATGGCATCCATGCGGCTTTCTATCAAACTTACTGGGATATTGTTGGTGAGGATGTTACGAATTTAATTCTGAAATGTTTGAATGGTGAGATGGATATTGGTGCTTTGAATGATACATGTATTGCTCTTATTCCGAAATCTAAATCTCCTGAGACAATAAATGAGTTCATGCCTATTAATCTTTGTAATGTTCTTTACAAAGCTGTTTCCAAGGTCATTGTTAACCGATTGAAGCCCATGTTGGGTGAACTTGTTGATCACTCTCAGAGTGCTTTTGTTAGTAATAGGCTTATTACTGACAATATTATAGTGGCTACAAAAGGTTTTCACTAGTTGAGACAAGGATTAGGAAGCAAAGGAAATCATATGTTTGTTGTTAAAGCTGATATGTCCAAAGCGTATGATCGAATTGAATGGAAGTATTTGGATGGGTGTTAAGAAAAATGGGTTTTCCAGATCCCTGTCGCCTTCTTATTATGAGATGTGTCTATCGGTAAGTTTTCGGATACTTATTAATGGAAAACTCACTTCCAAATTCAAGCTTTCTAGGGGTCTCCGACAAGGTGATCCCTTATCTCCATATCTTTTCATTATTTGTGCGGAGGGTTTCTCATGTTTAATTAATAGAGTTGTTCGAGAGGGTTCTTGGCTTGGTCTTCAAATGGGTAGGAATGCTCCAATTATTTCC
Source organism: Cynanchum wilfordii (assembly GCA_025388415.1). Lineage (NCBI taxonomy): Eukaryota > Viridiplantae > Streptophyta > Magnoliopsida > Gentianales > Apocynaceae > Cynanchum > Cynanchum wilfordii. The sequence continues at coordinate 626,153 of JAHSUH010004941.1, read as the reverse complement.
CATAATTTTTTTTTTTTACGGATGATTGTTTATTGTTCATTAAAGATACACTAGATAGCACTTCAACTCTTCCGAAAGTTTTTGAACTGTATGGTGAGGCTTCCGGTCAACAACTTAATTTCCAAAAATCATCAGTATATTTTTCAAAATACACGGAGGCGGAGAAAGGAGGTAATTCTAAACCAACTGAATATGTCGAGCAGTGATGGAATTGGTACTTACCTTGGTATGTCGTTCATCATTGGAAGCTCTAAGAAACATGTATTCTCCTTTCTAACAAATAGATTATGGAAGAAGACCCGTGGATGGAAGGAATGGTTTTTATCAAGAGGTGGAAAGGAGGTGCTAATCAAATCTGTTCTCCAATCTATTCATACCTATCTTATGTCTCTCTATTGTATTCCCAAGACAGTGATCAATGAGATAATGAGAATAATTAGGAAATTTTGGTGGAAATCTGGTGCTAATGAAGGTATGAACTGGATATCATGGGATACTATTTGTAAAAGAAAAAGTGATGGTGGACTGGGTTTCGAAAACCTTGTTTTGTTTAACTATGCTTTGTTGGCAAAGCAAGGCTGGCGACTTATTCACTTTCCTAATTCCCTTGCTGGCTAAGTACTCAAAGCTAGATATTTTCGAAATGGGGATTTCTTAACTGCTAAGTTGGGTACTTCACCATCTTATCTATGGAGATCGATCCTTATGGTAAGACAGCTTCTTGGTGATGGACTGAGATGGCGGATTGGAGATGGCACATTGGTTAAAGCTTATGTGGATCCGTGGATGAATGCACCAAATTCTTTCGGACCAACTACTTCACTATGTTTTATGAACGAGCAACTATTGGTAGCTCATTTGATAGAAAATGGATTATGGAAGAGGGAGCTAGTGGAGACTCTTTTTGATAAAAGAGATTGTGACTTAATCCTTCACACACCTATCTGTCCAACTGGTGGGGAGGATAAACTTATATGGCATTACACACCCACAATGATCTTTTCTGTTGCATCTGCTTATAAACTGGCACTTCAGCGCCAAACACTTTTAATAGGATCCCCCTCCTCTTCAACTGCAGTTTCAGCATGAAATTTGATATGGGATTTATCGGTGCCCCCAAAGGTTAAACATTTTGTGTAGAGATTATGTCAAAAAACTTTGCCATGTAAGCAAAATTTGAACAAGAGGAAGATTGGTGGAGCTGTTCTTTGTCCCAGATGTAATGTGGATATGGAGAGTGATCATCATATTCTTTTTACATGGGCATACGCCAAGTTGGTATGGAATGCTTCAGGGATCCCTTCTCGAGTTATTTACACAAATGCCAGCTCCTGGTTAGATTATTTCCACCAAATTTATGAATATGAACTTGTGGAAGCTGGTATCACAGGCCGGGTTGTTATTTTGCTCAGGGAAATTTGGAACTCGAGGAACATTTTTTTCTTTCAAGGAAAGAATATTCCTCCGTCCCCGACTATATAGAAAGGTCTTGCTTTCCTTCAAGATTATCTAGTCTGTCAAAATGCAAGACCCATACTGGTGGGAGGTGTGGCTGTTGAACAAAAACATTGGATTGTTCCTGATATAGGTTGGAGGAAACTTAATGTGGATGCTGCATTCGGGAATAGAGAAGCTAGCTTTGGGTTTATTCTACGAGATGAACATGGGTTATTCATTATGGCTGGAGCAGGGAAACTTCCACCTGTCTCTAATGCTGCTCATGCAGAATTAATGGGACTTTGGAGGAGTTTTGATTTGGTAGCTCAAAGATATCGTGGGAAGCTCATAGTTGAATCGGACTGCAAGATTCTTGTGGATTGATTACATCAGGTATCGACTGATTTTTGGGCACTTGGAGCTATTGCTTTGAAGGTTTTAAGGTTCGACTTCATGGCTACCCTTCTGAGACCCGAATTGGATTTTGTCCTAGGAATGCTAATACAGCGGCTCACTTGCTTGTTAGATTAGGTTTATCCTTTAATTCCGATGTTTTGTGGGATCATATTGTTCCCCCAAATGTGTAAAATATATTGTAGACTGACTGTTGTTTTACACAAGTCCTTTTCCTCTCAAAAGAAAAAAAAAAAAAAACTCTTACCCTCACTCTAAGATTACTTGGGCAAAACTCTAGGGTTTATTGTCCAGTGCTATACATAGAGGGGATGTAAAATTTTTAGTTCAACTTTAAGTAAATTTATTTTTCTATTATATATATAGACTTGTTTTTTTTAGAAATCCAAATTTGTAGTGTCTTGAACTCATGACCTCCAAATCATAAGTGAGGTTGTATCAACTGAGCTACACCTTCTTAACAATAGAAGACTTGGTTGATTTTAGAAATCTCACCAGAAAAGTTAGATAGGATTTGTTTTGAATAGTGGCATATTTTTAGGAGCTGGCAGTTAGTAAATTTTATCTTATAAATAGGAAATTAAGGATGTAATTTTTATTATTATTATTTTATTTTTTTGTATTTATTAATAGTTGTGGTTAAAGATATATGAAATTTCAAGAAAGCGTAACTCGTTGGTAGCACTCGGCATGGTAGGTCATGAGTTTGAGACATAATAGTAGTTAGAATTTTTCAAAAAAAAAAAATATATATATATATATATATATATGAAATTTATGTAAGATAATATTGATAAAAAGAATTGATCAACATTTTTTTTTAATCTTATTTTTTTTAAAAAAAATAAACTGAATGTTTCTTAACTATATTTCTAATATACAGTATTAAAAATTTAAAAATACAAAATGTCCAAGTTTTAATATATATATATATATATATATATATATATATATATATTTATCCTTTTGTCATTCTTGATCAATATTTATTAATGTTTTCATGGAAATTTAAAGTGATATTTTTATGGTTGTAAGAGAAGAATTCAAGATGAAAGATTTGGTGACATATATAATGAGATGAAAGTATGCATTCCCGTTTTCAACAATGACAAATAAGAGTTTATCTGATTTAATACTTTTTATAAATTATATTTGTATTGTATTGATTCCAAAAATTAAGAAGGTTACAAAGATGAAACATTTTAGACTTATTAGTCTTTGTAATTTGATTTACAAAGCTATTTCTAAGATTCTGTGTAATAGGCTTTAAAAAAGTTTTACCTTTTTCGATTGATTCTTTTCAATCGAATTTTGTTCTAAGTATATTCATCTGCTATCGTCGCCTTTGAGAATTTGCACTCTCTAAATAATGGCAAAATTCGAGGGAAATCATATATGGGTTTGAAGATGGACATTAAAAGAGTTTATGACAGAATTAAGTAAAATTTTCTTGTCCTTATGCTTGAGAAAATGGCGGTGGTTCACAATCGTATTATGAAGTGTGTATGTTGGCGCGGTTTCCTTCTCCATTCTAATCCATAGTAAGCCGTCTCAAGTTTTATATCTTTCTAGAGGATTGAGACAAAGCGACCCTTTATCTCATTTTCTATTTATTTTATGTGTTGAAAGTTGTTCCAAGAGATAAAAAACTGATCTGCCCATACCCTAATTACTTCATATGGATTGGATTTGAATATATTTAAGGAATGGTTCCCACCATGTCTGCCTGATATTATTATCTGTGCCGTTGTTCTAGATTCAATGGATTGATAATACATTTACTTTTGGCCTAAAAAAATATATTTTTAATTCAATATTTTGTACGTAAACTTAAATTTTTTTGTCTTGAAAAATAATAATAATAACTATAAACATAAATTGCATTTAACAAAGTGAATATGTTTATCAGTCTAATTAACGTTGGACTTAATCTCGATCCAATAAAAAATAAAATATAACAAATTTGATCCATTTCGAAAGCTTTGGCTTAATCTCAAGACCAATATCAACTTTGAATATAATCTTCTCGGGATGGAACAATTAATTTATTAAAAAAAAAAAAAAAAAAAAAAAAGGAAGAATCGATGCGTCAAAATTCGGTACTTCTTCAAGATATCTCTATGTATGTGTGTTCTTCTTAAAGACTTTGTTCATCTATTTATAGATGGAGAGGCGATAAAGAGTGTAATTCAAAATTACTTGGCAGCCACGCATCAACATAATATTCGCCATATAATAATTAATGAGGTGAATTTTTATTAACCTATCAAAATCTTATATATTTAAAATATGCGAATAAAATTTACCAAATATACATATACATATATGCGAATAAAATTCTGTATACACTTACATTTTCTATTATAATTCTTCATTCATTCCTTTTCATCTTCATGGCTAAAATGAGAAAGAATAATAATAATCAGAATGTTAATTATAACTTTTTGCCTAAATTTTGATATAATTTTTTTTGTAAAAGAAAAAAGTAAATTTTCTTAGTAGACTAAATAATTTTTATAAGATTTAAAATATATATATATATATATATATATAGCAATTACTATATATAGTTATTGTCAGTGTGTGTGTGTGTGTGTATGCCTGTATTTATGTCGTAGAGTATAAAAATGATAAAAATTTTTTAAAAAATTAAATATATAGAATTATTTTAAAATGAATGCTTGGCACATTTAATTTTTATTTATTTATATTTTTGTTAGTTCAATTTTAAAATTAATTTCTTTTAGACAAATTTGAACAAATGAAGTCAAGAAGTCAACCTTGAACTTAGATTGTATCAAATTTTAGACTTTATTTGTTCATATTTTTTTTTTAATGGGAAACTATATTGTTTCAACTATAATTAAATACTAATTAAGATTGTATAGATTATTTATTGAATCAAAATTTTAGAAAAACACTATTTTATTTTTTTGAAATAATATTTTTTAATTAAAGAATAATATTACTTAATTATTTAACATTGTCCTTATTGTATAAAATATTTCAGTTGATTATGAATTTCTAAACTTATTCTTATCTATTATTAGACATTCATTTCAATTCTCGATATGTGATATTCATTGCAACTTTTGATGTGAGACGAAGTATTACATATAATTCAGGACACCTCCATACAAAAAAATAAAAAATAACAAGACAACTAGTAAGGGTAATTTACACAATCCTTAAACGGTTTGCTTCACAATGGGAAAACATATTGTAAAATGCTACATGAGGTTGAGAGTTCGATACTCGTTGTAAGTGCTATATGAGAGCTAAAGTGAGACATTCTCCCAAGTAAGAGTTGAACTCTAAGCGTGCAATCCGAGTTGAATATGAATTAATCGGAATTGTGCAATTTAGGTCAAATCTAAATTAATTGGAGTGGTAATAACTTTGAAAATCTAACCCGGTAGCTTGGGGGAGTTGGTAAGCGGACTTCTAATGCTTCCTCCAGGGCGGATGATCGAGGTTTCGAATCCCCTGGAGTGGTTAACACTATGTTAAAAGTTATGGGCCGGACTCTAACCCTCAAGTAAGAGTTGAACTCTGCGAGCACTCCGCAGGCCGAGTTCGAATTAGTCTCACCAAAAATGTAGGGACACCGGGCGCCCCAAGTGGGGAAAAAAAAAAAAAAAAAAAAACTGAAAATCTGATTCTCAAAACCAAAAATTCACACAATCCTTGAGAAAAATGGCCTTCTGGACTGTTCTGTGGATCCTTAAAGGAAACGGGCTTTGGACTAAAACCTGGGCCTTAGCCTCATTACTCCTCCCGCTAGTGTAGGAAAATGACTTCCCACCTTGTTGAGAGATTCCCTTGTCTGGTATTCGCAAATACCAACCGACCAGAATTTTGGAGGAGAATTGTGGGAGTTTTTAGCCGAGACTTCAACAGGTTGAGTAAGGTTAGGCGCCGGTGGTGGCTGCCAGTACCAGCCAATAAAGTCAGACAACCGTAATTCCGGTGGTGGTGGTGGTGGTGGTGGTGCTTCAGCTGTGGAATAAATAATACAGTACAGTGACATCTTAAACTAAAATTTTCTTCAAAAGGAGAAGGAAGAGACATTGATGGTTGCTTAATCATTGCTCCGATTTTTGACTAAATAAATAGAGAAACGAGGAATATTTATTGTGGTGAATAGTAAAAGGTGTTGAATTTATTGGTAATTGTTTCGGTTTGTTATTCAATTATTGTTTCGTGTATATATATTATATCCATGGAGGTTTAACCTAAATGTAAGTTTAAAAGACAAAAAGTCTTCTCGATGCATTAAAAAGAGAAAATGAGGGTGAAAATGAATACTTTTAGGGATTTGCTGGGAATAGAAAATTGGAGGATTAAGATTTATAATATATATTTGTAGAGTCAAAAGAAATATCAATTGATTAGAAATTCAGAATAGAAAAGAGACTAGTATTAGGTAGACAGAATAGAAGAAATTTCTTGTCTTCACACGCTTTGATTTTGTGTTTGTTTGTTCACCAAAGAATTAAAATGTAGTTGAATGAATCCTCAAATCTTTCTTTCCTTCCTTTCTTAGCATAATCCATATATTTATATATATATTATATGTATGTATATGTATGGTGATGGAAAGAAAGACGTCTACTTCAACCCTTTCCTAAATCCCAACCTACCACGAATAAGATACCCAAAGTTGTATTCTGCACCTTTTCTCCTTGCTTTCCCTGTTTTCTCTTGCCATTTTTTACTCTTCTCTCACATCTCTCTTTTCTTTTCTTCAAATCAAGCTCCACCCTGCCACCCCTATCCCCCTTTTCACTTCCTTTTTCCCTTCTATTCTTTCCTTGCCTATCAAATTTTTGCGTTCTAGTTTCTTGATTTTCCGACTTGGTGATTGGAGCCCTTTATTAAGTATTAAATAAATATCCCTCTTTTCTAAGTCTTTTTTCTGTAAAAAAAAAATATATATATATATATATATATATATATATATTTTTTTTTTTTAATTCTACATCTACGTTATGTATGGAATTGACAAGTAAATATTTGATTCTAGGTTGAAGCTGTACATATGTTACCAAGATCAAGTCAGATCAATCCTATAGCATGACTGATCATTTTGGTAATGCAAGTGCATCCAGCTCCACTTCCAGTTGGAATAGCAGTTCTCATGATACTGAGGATGATCACACCATCGCCAAAATCTTAGAGGAGGAAGAAAATTCAAGAAATGGCCATAGGCTTGGGAGGAGACTTTCTCATTTGGATTCGATCCCAGTATAATCCCTTCCCACCTTATTTATTTAATTCTTTTGGAATACTATATATTGATTATTTTAATTTCTCTTGAGAATTTTCCAGTATTCATTTGATTTTTTTGGTTTATACGTCCACCTCCGCAGTGTTTTACCATGTGTTTTAATGTTCGTACCTATAATCTGCTCTATGCTTTAAAGATTAGTTATGTTTGCCTTTGCCATTAATTTGTGTGATTGTACACATCTAAGCACATGTTGGCCTGGTAATAAGCATAACATTTGAAGGGCTTGCGGAGAAATTTTAAGATCAGAAAAAATCATTTGAACAATTTGAAGTAAATTTTTTAGTTAAGATTCAATGCCGGAATTTTGATCGGAATGTTTGAGGAGGAGGTACTGAAGAATATCATGAAATAAATATTGTAAATGGAACACGTATCATATCATTCAGTAGGTAAGTACAGTGCAAAAGTAAACCACAATGATAAGGATTTCGTGTGTTTTTTACATTAGTTCAATCAAGATTTGTCTGAGGGGTTAATGCCTCCTTTTAAATTTACCTTATTTTATCCTTTCCCACCAAGACTGTTGTTGTCTTGTTAATACTGTCGTAGACAGCTATTTCTCTTCCTGAGGTAGTTCCTTTTCCTGATTAAAAGAAGATTATTGTTGATCATACGTTTTAGGTAATTTTGGTATTGTTTATACTTACAAATTGTTTCTATTGACAGCATACACCTCGGATAAACCAAGGAATACCTGATCCAAATGATGCAACATTTGATCATGGAAGGCTTTCTGCAAGGTTTCCCTAACATTCTTTTATGCATAGCAAATTGTTGGTTGTTTGACTAATTTAAAACTTATTTGACATCATGAAACTATCAACTGCTTTAATCTTCTTTACTATTCACAATATCTCACGACTTTCTTCTATCAAAGAACTTAAAATGACCTAGCTTTAACCTATTGAGCTTATCATTCTGATACGCTGTACTATCTGCTTCTACTGTTTTTTTTTTTTTTTTTTTTATTATTCTTTGTTTTCTATCTACCAACATTCCTCATCTTCCAATGTGGGGTAGTTGTTTGTTTTATTTATATTTCTTCTTTTATCTTTATCTATCTATCTTTTCTTTTCTTTTGCACTTTAGAAACCTCATGTGTAACTTCAAAATCAATTGCATGCCTTCTTTGCTGCCTAAATTTTGCTATCCCTATCCTTTCTTAAAGTTTTGTTTCTAGTCCTTCTAGTTACCTCATGAATGAAAACTAGAAAGTCAACTCTCTCTGAAAAACACATGTTTAGGCATTATTAGGATTGTCTAGTTGGAAATTCATGCAATTTTTTCTTTTATCATTGTTTCGTTTGTTGTTCCAATGTGTTAGTTAATCTTGAAAATGTGACAGATTAGCCATCATTCAGGTTATCAACATATGGTCTGGCTGAGTTACAGATTGAGGGTGATGGAAATTGCCAGGTTGGTTCTGTTTAATTGTAACTATTTAGCTTATCTAATGGCACCCGTTTATTTGTTGTAATTACCTGCTTGACTTGTTGGACAGTTTCGAGCTCTTGCAGATCAGTTGTTTCGAAACCCTGATTATCATAAGCATGTAAGGAAGCAGGTTGTGAAGCAGGTATAATAATTTGGCTACTTGCACTGTTTTTGTCTCTCTATTTCATCGTGGATAATACAATTCCATTCATTTTTTAACATGATATGTGACTGCTACTTCATTGTTGCATTTGGGTTGGACTGTTCGTAATTCATTGTCAACACCACTTCTCATAGAATTCTCATATTTGAGGCTATTAATTTCTTTAATCTCCTGTTTATAGAGATTCTGATTGTTAATTAAATTATTATTGCCCAATGATCATAATTGCACAATAATTTTTTTTTGCTTCTATGTCCTGTGGCCCAATGATCATTTGGGTAAGGAAGTTGTTTGTCTTGACTCAAGGTTAAATTAGAATTTCAATCTATTTGTGAAGTTATAACAATTTGATTGTTGAGGAAGAAAATATATTAACAGTCTTGAAATTAAAATGATAATATCCCATGCCAACAGATTTATGAATCAAGTAACAAAATTAATTCTCTGATAGGGAAAGATATTCTACTTCCTTGGCAAATTATTAGATTTAGGAAAGGTTGGTCAATGGTGTAAAGTAAAAAACAATTATGCAACCGCAGGTTATTTGGCCAATCAAGCTGTCTCATAGAGGTCTAAGAAGACGAAAGGATGTGAAAAGCAAAAAAAGAGGAAAAAAAGTGCACTTCTGCTGAACAATTCATAACCCATAACCCTTCTCTACTTTGACTGAATGAATCTGTAACCTTAACCAAAAATCGACATGATTAAAGAGTATGTGTTCCTAGAACTGTAGTGTTCTTGGTCAGAAGATTTTTCTCAGAAAGAAAATGGCATTTTGGGATGCCACCAATTGATACTGCTAACTTATTGCCATTATGGCTTGCCTAATTTACTTTTACCTTTTCGATGCCTTGATACTCATGGAAACTTTATCTATGGATACCTTGTGACTCAAAAATCAGATACAATCTCTTTCCTAGAGATTTAGAGATAGTCATCCTAGTTTCTGCATTGGTCTTTAACCTGTGGGAGTTGTTATGAGGGAATAAAAAAATTGTTCTACAACATCGACACAATGCAGTAACCTTTTTTCCTTTACATAATAATGTAAGATTTTCTGAAGATAAGGTTTCAAGCAAGAGTATTAGTAGACATCTTACAACCCCTTTTAATGCATGAAATGATGAAGCCAGTAGAATCAACTTTTACAAATTTTTACTTTCAGCTATATTATAATCATGTTATCCAAAAACTGGTGGTTGCATCCATGAAACACATGGTTTTCCCTGAATATTCCTTGTAAACTTTTCACCTGGAGAATTCCTAAAGGGGAATGATCCAAGCATCAACTGTCCAACTTATATACAACCAAACAACTTCCAATGGGCAAGGTGCATAATCTATTGAATACATTGGCTTCATGTTTTATTTCCATATTTAATTCCTACCAAAACTTAGGAATAGATAGGATTAACTTTGTAATGCCTTTAAATAAGCTAGTTCTCTTCTCCTTTCATGAATTAAATCCTTTAAATCTTATTTAATTGCAGCTTTAGCATTATTTTCAACCATATTTTCGATAAGAACAATATCATCAATGCATGTGTTACATATTGCTACTTGCTTTCTTTTTATTTTTCCATATTTCATATCCTCTGTCCTGAAGTTTTCTAGTTTACTTTTCAGCTCAAACATTTCAGAAAGTTATATGAAGGTTATGTCCCCATGAAGTACAAAGACTATCTGAAGAAAATGAAAAGGTAAGATGGTTCTTTTTGAGTCATTTTATATTCCTTAACTTAGACTGCTAACAAAATCACTTACATTTGAGAATTTATGTTTGCTAGGTTGGGGGAATGGGGAGATCATGTTACTTTACAAGCAGCTGCTGATCGAGTAAGTTGTATCTGACTTTTCTATTCCATGTATCTGTGGCACTGATATTCTTAGTTTGTTTTCTCCTTTTTTATCTACCTGTAGAGAAGAGTAATAGTCTCTTAGCATACCACCTCCCCTTTATTTAGATTTTGATATTTGTCCCTATATAGACTGATATCCTAAACAGAAAACATTGGGAACGTTATGATTTAAAGGAGGACTATATTTTCATACTTTTTAGGCTTTTTTTAATCGTTGTATGATTGTCAAATTTCATTTCTTCCTGTTAGTATTTGCATGTATTTGCTAAAGCTTCTGAAACAAAAGGAGAATTAGACTGAGATGTTGTGAAATTGTAAGTGCAATTGTGCCGAAAAAATTTCTTCATAAGAAATTAGGTTCCTAAAAGGAATTTTAGATGTACTTTGCTTTTCTGCATTTCTCTTTCTTACAAGGTAACAGAAATGGCTCTGCCTAGAGGAGTTTCTTGCTAAATAAAGCTAAAATGGGCTTTTTGGTGTTTAACCCGTAATGTATTCAAATTGTGGACCTAATGATTTGCTTGTTTTACATGATCCTTTGCTGCCTCTCTTATCACTTTTAGTGGAATAAATGAACCTCATTTCCTGAAACAATTCATGAAATGGGCATAGATAGATAACATACCAAACCTTGATGAATTGTAGTGGCTTTCATTAAAATCCATCATTTTTGCAACTTCCATTTTCTGCCGATGCTGATTTATGTTTTTATATGGCTTGCACAGAATGCCTTCTCTATGTGCAAAAAGTATGATTTGCCGCACACTGTTTATCCTACACTCTCTTTTACATTTTAAAATATTGTCTTCTGAAACATCTTTTCAGTTTGGAGCAAAAATATGCTTAGTAACTTCGTTCCGGGATACCTGCTACATTGAGATCCTTCCAAAGGACCAAAATCCTTCCAGAGGTACTTAATAATATATCTCATCAGTGTTTCTAGCTGGTCTGCTTTCTTGTTATGATCATGTTTATAGTAATTGGTTGATAAAAGTTTTTCCAGCTTTTACTTTTCTGATAAGGGAATGTAGAATTATACAACTGGGCTTTGTGACCTTGATATTTCTGAGAGATGCAATCCTTTGGTGGTTATAGCTGAACTGGGTTTTTTGGGAAAATATGCAAAATTTGTATTTCTTTTGGGTAAACGAAACTTTTAAATAGAAAAGTTTGTTGCTTCCCATGTATATACTTGAGCAATGTGATTGATTTCAACAAGTATGAGCAGTCAAAATACTCAAACCGGGAGGAATCATAAAGGAGAAAAAGCCATTGATGGAATAAACTATGTAGTTGAACACCTTTCTCTCTTTAAATGGCGAGAAATGAAAACATATATATCAAAACATTTTGATGAGGCACTGGCTGTGCTTACCTAGTGTGATGGTGGAATTTCTTCTTTCCAAAAGCACAACTAAATCCCATGTTTATCGTTGTATTCATAGGATGAGGCAGAAAAACTGATAGGATTACATATATATATATTTTGAGAAAAGGTCATTTTTTCTTCTGATTAGAAGTTTGTGTAGTTTTCCTTCTCACAAAATGAATTATTTGTATCATCAGAGATATGGCTGAGCTTTTGGAGCGAAGTGCACTACAATTCACTGTATGAAATTGGAGGTGATAATCTTGTTATAGCTTTCCCTTTTTTCTTTCTTTCACAAAGTTGATTTGATTTGATTTTCTGAGCAGAGATGCTAAAATGGACTTTGTCTTTATTTATGTAGAACTTCCCAGTAGAGTTCACAAGAAGAAGCATTGGCTCTTCTAGAGGTTGCTCCAACCATGGTTTTTTTTTTTTTTAAACATTTCATTCGTTTCCTGTAAATCTGGATGCTCAAATATCCGATTATAGATTTTACCATATGGTGATACCTCTCTTTGACTCTCTTATCTCTTACATACGCACAGACACACATGTATATACATATATATATATATTATATAATGAAATTTGTCGGTTTTTAGTAGTTTAGATTTCTCTTTCTTTTTAGCTCATTATTTCAGTACATGGTTTCGGGACTAAGTAATGCCCAGTTTACTTTTTATAGAAAAATATAGAAGTTGTATTTTTAGGGTTTAAATATATTTAATTTGAATAATCTTGTTAAGTTTTCCAAAGTATTTAAAATTTATTTTTTATAATTTATCTGTGATAGTTACTTTAGACTCTAATAGTGTTCTAATTAAATTGAAGTCGAACTATGCCAAACCCTTAATAGGTATATATGGAGAGATATGTGCATATATATATATATATATATATATATATATATATATTAAATATAGATTAAACGGTTTCAATTTGAATATATCGTGTTTAAAATTTGAAGTAAAAAGGGTATTATTTAATAGTGATGATAAAAATAAATTTTAATAATTTTTTAGTATTATAAAAAAAATTAAAAACTTAAAAATAAGATTTTTATATAAAAATAATTAGTGAGTTTGGACTGTTGTTTTATGTAATTTACATGGTTTTGAAGGGATAAACGAAAATGGTTGTGAATGGGTGTTCAGGAATTTAAATTAGAGAAAAGGGTTTCTAATTATTCTGGATTTTTTACATGATTTGTTGCTCTTCACTCTGTTTCACGTTTAATGGGCTTGGATATCTTGTTTTGGACTTGATTTGTGCATGTTAGATCCTTTTTATGAAATGTACCTTCTATTTTACTCTTACTTTCTCTGATTTTTTGTTCAGCTTTTTTTCCCCCTTTTTTTAAGGGCAACATTTACATCTGAAGATTTTGCTTGCAATTTTGGGGATGTTTTCATGTATTTGTAGCCATTAATCAGTTGTTTTTACTCTCTTTAAATTGAGTTGATTTATGAAGTTTATGTTTATGTTTTTAATTTGACCATTTTAAATTTATTCAAATCTCTCTTTAATTAACTAAAGAATATAATCATTTATTTTATGTGTATGAATATGCTTCAGTTTGGTTGAAGTTCAGCGGAGCACAAGAGGACTCTTGAAGTGTCACCATAAGTGGATCTCACACACTTACAACATCCGGGCAATTGCCGACTGGATGAGAAGTGGAGGGCACTTATGTGTAGCCCTCAAGTCCCCAATTCCCGATGTGGGACTCCCCGAAGAGGATCCCTTACAAGAGGACTCTTGAACCCACATCATAAGTGGATCTCACACACTTACAACATTCGGACAATTGCTGACTAGCAGTTTAGTTGAACTTAATTATAAATTTAACTATTAACTAATCAATGAAATGAAACTATTTTACTAAAACTATTAAAGAATTTATTTTTAGATAATTTGCATATTAAACATAATCATAAACATGTAAATATATTTAAAACTTTTTAAAATGTATTTAACTTTTAAAATAAAATAAAGATTGTGTTTCAAATGTATGGATTGATTTACTTATCAAACTGTTATGTTTATTATAAATAACTTAAAATAATTAAAACTATAGTAAAGCTTATATTGAGAACAACAGTTATATGGAATAAAACAAACTAAATGTATCCCTAAAAAAAAAAAAAAAAAAAAAAACTAAATGTATTATACCCAAAAATCTTGATATTCAATTTTGTGATAGGTAAAGTACTTATTTAAGTGTAACTAATGCCAATATTTAATGAATGACTAAAGGAAACTAATGGAAAAAAAAAAAAAAAAAAATAAAGGGGAAAAGAGAAAGCAATTAAAAACTAAGTAAGAATGAAAAAATTTTAAATTTTCATTTGATATTTTATGTGAAGAATGCATCAATGCTGATTGTAATGTAACAAATAACTTTATATTCGAGAAAAGTTATTTTAAAAAATAAAATGTGATTTATATAGATAATTTTAATTTTATATTTATTTATTTTTAAAAATTTTGTATATTTTTAGTAAATAGACTTTTAAATGGGATCTAAATGTAACGTTTCATGCATTCAAATGAAAGATTGAGATGTTTAGCTAAATGTTATTGCAAAAAACAACTCTATATATATATATATTTTTTTTTTGATATTTTGAAATAGGTATTATAGAATTGTAATAATATAATAAAAATATTATTTTATTTATTAAAAATTAATTTAATAAAAAGTGTTAAAAAATTTAATAAAAAAAATAAAATTAGTGATTACAAATGATAAGAGCATAAAAAAAGATGATATTAAAAAAAATATATATATTAAAATGAAATACAATCATTTAAGAGTTATTTCAAAATTTTAAATGCAACCATGCGTGAACTTCTAACATTTTTTCTTTTTTTGAAAAATTAAGAAAATTATTATATATTTATTTTTTATTTATCACAAGTTTTAAAAAAAAAAAAAAAAAAAAAAAAGGGAGGGAAGACTTAATATCAATTTGTTTTTTTTTTTTTTAAAAAAGAATTAAGATTAAGATTATTATTCCGGTAAAGAAAAAAAAAAAAAAAAAAAAAAAAAAAAAAAAAGGAAAAATGAAAGAATAAACGGTAAATCCCAAACGGGGTCGAACGGCTCCGAGCAAATACAACCCAAAGCCTACTATCCACCTTATAGGAGCGAAAAGGTCACCGGCAAATCGAAATTCAGGCATATAGCACCGGCCACAGCAGAAGCATATTCCGGTATAAGCTCAGGATTAGTGTTTTTGTTCTTCCTCTTCTTATTCTCTCTCGCCCGGTCGGTCTTCCATCCTCTTCTCTTCTCTCTCTATAGCTAAAATTGTTTATGCTAATTCTGCTCATATTTTCTGGCTTTCATTCATTTCTCAGTACTCAGTAGTTTCAGCTAGAAATGTCCTCTTTCTTTGCAAAGAAGAGAACCCTTTTTCTCAGACATTCAAATTTCCCATTTCGATTTTTATTCCTTAAACCCTTCCAAAACCCTCAATCGCCATCATCATGTAGCTCTTACCCCAGGGCTTCTTCTTCACTGATTAGGCCCTTTTCCACAAACTCCAATAATTTACCTGAATACCAAATGCCAACCGTCACTTGGGGTGTTGTACAAGGCCGGAAAGAGAAGCTCGTTTCCCGGGTTATAATTTCTGATTATTTGAAGACAATAGGTATAGTTCCTGATGAGTTAGAAGACCTGGAGTTGCCATCCACTGTGGACGTGATGCGCGAGCGAATCGAGTTCTTGCAGAAAATAGGATTGACAATTGATGATATCAATGAGTATCCACTTATGCTTGCTTGCAGTGTCAGGAAGAACATCATTCCTGTTTTGGGATATCTTGAGAAGATTGGAATACAAAGGTCTAGGCTCGGTGAATTTGTCAAAAATTACCCGCAATGCCTTCATGCTAGCGTCGTTGTTGAGCTTGTTCCTGTGGTTAAGTTTTTAAGGGGGCTTGATGTTGAGAGGCAGGATATTGGCTATGTCTTGATGAAATACCCTGAACTATTAGGATTTAAGCTTGAGGGGACAATGAGTACTTCAGTCGCGTATTTGCTTAGTATAGGGGTCAATCCAAGGGATATCGGTCCCATGGTGACACAATATCCATACTTTTTGGGGATGAGAGTTGGAACAATGATTAAGCCACTTGTAGATTATTTGCTTTCTCTGGAGTTACCTAAGGCCATTATAGCTAGAATGTTTGAGAAGAGACCCTATGTACTTGGATATGATCTTGAAGAAACAGTGAAACCAAATGTTGAATGTCTGATTAGTTTTGGGATTAGAAGAGAAGCACTCCCTTCAGTTGTTGCACAGTACCCACAAATTCTTGGATTACCCCTGAAGGCTAAATTATCATCGCAGCAGTATTTCTTTAACTTAAAGCTCAAGATTGATCCTGATGGTTTTGCAAGTGTGATTGAGAAAATGCCACAAGTTGTGAGTCTAAACCAAAATGTCATCAAGAAACCTGTAGAGTTTCTCCTTGGACGGGGTTTTACTGCACAAGATGTCGCAAAGATGATTGTCAAGTGCCCTCAATTAGTTGCTTCACAAGTTGGGCTCATGAAGAACAGCTACTACTTTTTCAAGAGTGAAATGGGGAGGCCAGTACAAGAGCTTGTGGAATTTCCAGATTACTTTTCTTATAGTTTAGAATCACGGATCAAACCTAGGTATCAAAGATTACAGAGCAAGGGGATCAAATCTTCCTTGGCTTGGTTTCTCAACTGTAGCGATCAAAGATTTGAAGAGAGACTGCATGGGCATTATATTGAGGCTGAAAGTGCTGGTCCATCATTTTATATGGGTGGTAGGTTAGAACTACCTGGAAAAGATACTGTATCAGAAGAAGATGATGACAGTGATGATGAAATACTTTACAGACGCACAGTTTCTCTGTAGTAAATTTTGTTTTCCATATTTGTGTTGAACTTTAATTTGCCCTAATATTAGTGAAGGATAGATTTTGGTGTCATTGATTTCATAACTTTTCACCTCTTGTTTGTTTCCTCAATCATTCATATTATAAAGCTCAAATGGGTAGAAATTCTATGGCTTGGCCAGTGGTTGTTTATACTTGTCTGAATCAATTTGGTCCTTTGTTGTCATTTATTAGCATTTGTTTTGAAACTTTTTCTTATTGCTAGTAGTTAACCCTTACTCTTTTGTTTGTCTATGAAAAATGTGTCAATGTCAACCCGGAAGTTTAATTTCTTAAAAATACCACTATTACAAAGTTTAATTATTCTTTTTGAGTTAAAGACATGAATTTGGGGAAAACCTGAAGATGATACTTTAATTATACTTTCCATTTATCACCGTGGGCTTCTTTCTATTCTCTTGTCCTATTGCTCTTTTTCTAAATGATTTCTGCTCATGCTTTATGATGTAAACCAAGATATGTTTTCTTATTGCCTGTTGATGATGCAATTTGCTTGCACAAATTTCTTATTATTGATAACCTTGTGCATAAGTAGCAAAGTGGAGCTTAAAACATGCATTAATGACCTAATTGTTCATGGAAAACATTTTTGTTGTTTCCCAAAAGATAGCTAGCTGTCTCTCACCTCTTATTAGGAACCATGAAAGTCATGCTATCTCCTCCCTCACATATTTGCTCTCCTCAAATCTTTTGAACAAGTGGTGATAATACTTAAAGGAACCACTAGAGCTTGCCAGATTAACTTCAGTGAGAATTGGTTTTCTATATTACATAACTTTTTCTGAAGGATGCTTATTATGAAGTCAAGAACCATTAGTTTGAGTGATGATTTAATTGTATGACACTGTAGATTTTCCTCAAAAATGTGATTTTTCTCTGAACTTGCTGAGTTCTGTTGCTGCACACATATCACATCATTGTTGTTCCAATGGTAGTTTCATTATTTTCTTTAAGTAAATGATTCTTGTCAATTCTATGTTTTTTCCCCATTATATATGGTGATGTTAAGTAAATTCATGTATAAGTACACAGGTGTGGACGGGCCGTACCTAGGAGGCGTTCAGGATATTGAATGATTAAGAAAGCTATATCATCTTCTAGTGAACAAAGTTGTATGTAATAAAACATGTAGGAAGAAATGCTTATCCTTGGAGCCAAATATCCACAGTTTCTGGTCATGCTCGTTAGTCTTATCTGTCACCAAGTATTCTCAATCAATAGACTTGAATAGAAAGGTTCTGAGTGATAGGGGAATAAGTGCAGTCTGAGGCTCTAAGATGGTTAAGTCATGTGCAGTCTGCGTCTCTAAAGTCCATTTTTCTTTTGATTAGAAGTTGGTGTTGTTTTCCTTCCCTCAAAATGATTTGTATCATCAGAAATATGGCTGAGCTTTTGGAGCGAAGTGCACTACAATTCACTGTATGAAATTGGAGGTGATAATCTTGTTATAGCTTTCCTTTTTCTTTTTTTCACAAAGTTGTTGATTTGATTTTCTGAGCAAAGATGCTAAAATGGACTTTGCTTTGCTTTTGTCTTTATTTATGTAGAGTTTCCCAGTAGAGCGCACAAGAAGAAAATTGGCTGTTCTAAATGTTGGTCTGACCATGTTATTAACATTTCAATCGTTTCCTGTAAATGTGGATACTATACAATGTCTTCTTCAGAGTTTCTCAAACTTTGAGGAGGACCAAAAGCTGGTATGCTTTCGTTTTCTTTTCATTTGTATTTGATACTAATTAATTGATGAATTCTGTCTGTGTCAGATTGTAGTTATTGCTGGTGCTATATATTGTGTTGTAAGAATTTGGAAGGCTCCTAATTCTTTTGTTTTTTAACAGAAAAGCCATGCTAATTACTGCCGCTCAAGATTATTGATTTTTTTTGAAGGTTATGCAAAAAAGCACCCTTTGAAAAAGTCGGAACTTCTATTACATTTTCTAATACAATTTTTGCATACATTAGTACAAATATACTAACTGTTATATTTGTATTTATGTATCAGACATTATAATAAAAAATGTAATAAGAGATCTCTTACCTATTCATGAAAAAAAAATATAAAATAAAATCTCTGACCTGATTGAAAGAAAGGCGTTTCTCTAAGTATTGATTGGCAGCTTGCAGCTAGGCATAGCTTTTGTGGTGGATTTTGATGGAGCAGTGGTGGTGGCTGGCAGTCTTTTAAATGTCAAGTATTATTAGTATTATTATTATTATTTTCAATTCTCATGGACTAATTTTTTATTTGGCAAGTTAAATAAGACACTCAAATAAGGAAAGTTAAAGTAACTAGACTATCTTTCACATCAAATATAGAAAGTAAAAATTGGTGAATTTAATCTTTAAATATATTATTTTGATAAAACTATTCTTGACTCACTTGAAGAAGAATTACACATAGAAATTTCTGACATTTTTATGATGAAGGGTACGCAGTATTTAGTCCTTAATTTTTAATTGTGATTTTTATCTACCGACTTAGATTTATGGCATAAGTAATGGAGGGGTTTTTTTGGGGGAATTTATCACTTTTTAACTTTTTGGCTTGCTTAGACTTTGTGAATTGACTACGTATTAGTTTAAGGAAGTGATAATACCAAATATGTAGGAAATAAAATAAAAAAGAATATTAGACATTTTTAGTATCTATTTATTTATTTTTATAGTTTTTTCTCATGTAAGTTGTATGCATAAATAAAGGTATCTTGCGATTTGAACCTTTACTTAGTGAAAGATCAATACAATATATCTAAACATAATGGTAGTAAAAACTTTGAACCAAATGTCTTTATTGATAAACGGTAGATACAATCACACATAAAACTTATTACATCAAAACACTACTCTAATAAATAACACATTTTATAGTCTTGTGTTCGTATCTTTCATGAGTTTATAGAATAAAGCCTTTTAATTCTTTGAAGAGACTAACTTCATACTCATATAGGTGAATCTATATCAAGTCCCCGCATCTATGGTACTTTGACAAAATTTTCTTATCTTTATCTCCTTTGACAAGTTGTCCTATAGATTCATTAAGAATTTGCAATTCATCCTCCTTTCAATGCAGGTTCCAAGCATTAATAAACCATGGATGGAACAAATAAAATAATCTAATGCTTGCAATTACACTAATAACATATTTTACTCTTTGAACTTGAGACTTGGCGTAATACCGGCGCAAATAGAGGTTCGTATTTTGGTAATTTATAGTAGTAGGCTTTAAACCCATCCATTTTGACATTTTGTTTACTACCTCCCTTGGTAAGGCTTTTGTAAATGGATCTGCTAGATTATTGCTTGAACGCACATAATCTATTGTTATCACACCATTAGAGATCAAATCTCTAACATAGCTATGTCTAAGTCCAATGTGTCGTGATTTTCCATTGTATACTTGACAATAGGCTTTTGACAGTGTTGCTTCACTATCACAATGTATAGAAATTGGCGCTACTGGTTTAGGCCATAACGGAATTTCATAAAATAAATTTCGTAACCATTCAACTTCTTTACTTGCTGAAGCTAGAGCTACAAATTCAGCTGCCATAGTTGAATCTGTAATACAAGTTTGTTTCTTGGAACCCCAAGAGATAGCTCCTCCTCCAAGCATAAAGATCCAGCCACTAGTACTAGCATAATCTTCATGGCTTGTAATCCAACTTGCATCAGAAAATCCTTCTAATACTGAAGGATAACCACTATATCTTATCCCATAATTTGTAGTTTTCTTGAGATACCTTAATATTCTTCTAACGAAGCATGCCAATGCACATCAATTGGATTTTTCGTGTACCTACTTAATTTCCCAACAACATAAGCTATATCTGGTCTTGTACACGTCATGACATACATTAAACAACCAATTACTTTGGCATATTCCAATTGTGATATTGGTTTTCCTTTATTTTTTGATATTTTTATACTTGGATCAAATGACGTTGAGACAAGAATACAATCATAATGATTGAATTTCTTTAATATTTTCTCAATATAATGAGATTGTGTTAGACTTATATTATTTTCATCTCGTATAATTTTAATTCCAAGTATAACATCTGCCTCATTCATGTCTTTCATAGCAAAATTGCTTGACAAGAAATTCTTGGTATTCTTTACTTGTTCTAAGTCTGTACCAAAAATTAACATATCATCAACATATAGGCATATAAAAACACCTTGACCATCATTAAACTTGCTATACACGCATTTATCAGATTGATTAATCTTGAAGCCATTAGCAAGTACTACTTCATCAAATTTTTTATGCCATTGCTTAGGCGCTTGTTTAAGGCCATATAAAGATTTCACAAGTTTACAAACTTTATTTTCTTGTCCAGGAAGTATAAACCTTCAGGTTGTTTCATGTACACTTCTTCCTCTAATTCTCCATTTAAGAATGTTGTTTTTACATCCATTTGGTGAACTACCAATTTATGGATTGAAGCCAAAGCTATTAAAACTCTAATGGTTGCAATTCTTGCCAGTGGAGAATATGTGTCAAAATAATCAATACCTTGCTTTTGTGTAAAGCCTTTAGCTACTAATCGAGCTTTAAATTTGTCAATAGTTCCATCAACTTTCATTTTCTTTTTAAATATCCACTTGCAATCTATTGGTTTAGAGCCCGGTGGAAGATCAACCAATTTCCGGGTTTTATTACCCATAATTGAATCCATTTCTTCATTGATTGCTTCTTTCCAAAAAGCTGCATCTTGTGCTTTCATAGCTTCCTCAAAAGTTTGAGGATCACTATCCATATTATAACAATATGGTATTTGGTTACTAACCAAATTCCTTGTTCCTTCTACAAGAAACATGAAGAAATCAGGACCAAAGTCTTTTGCCTTTCTGGCTCTTTTACTTCTTCGAAGATTTATTACTTCTTCATTATCTATATCCACAATATCTTTTCATCTAAATTATGATTTCCTTGTTCTAAAGTTTTATCTTTATCTTTAACTTGAGGAATAGACTTAAACTTATGTTCTTCAAAAATTGCATCACGTGACTCAATTACCTTATTTATAGGCATCAAATCATTTTGTTCAATAACCATGAATCTATATGCCTTGCTATTTTGTGCATAGCCTAAGAAGATGCAATTGATTCCTCTTTCACCCAATTTCTTTCTTTTGGGTTTCGGTACTTTAACCATCGCCCGACATCCCCAAACTCTTAAATAGTTTAGGTTCGGTTTTCTTTTATTCAAAAATTCATAAGGAGTTTTATTGCTCCTTTTATTAGGAATTCTATTTAATATATAACAAGTGTAAGTAAAGCTTCACCCCAAAAACCTTGACTCAAACCAGATTAGACATCATATATAGCATTAACCATTTCCATTAACACACGATTTTTGCGTTCTGCTACACCATTTTGTTGTGGTGTATAAGGTGTTGTAATTTCATGTTTAATTCCTGTTGTCTCAAAAAATGAAGGATTATAATATTCTCCACCTCTATCTGTTCTTAGACATTTTATAAATTTTTCACACTTGTAATTCTATTTCACTTTTATAAATTTTAAATTTATCTAAAGCTTTATCTTTAGAACTTATTAGATAAACATGACAATATCTACTATAATCATCAATAAAAGTGATAAAATATTTCTTTCCACCTAAAGTAGGAGTATTACGTAAATCACATATATCACTGTGAATTAAATCTAATAAATCGATGACCTCTCAATTTTAGGAAAAGACTTTCCTGGTTATTTTTGTTAACATACAAGTATCACACTTTTCATGGACTTTATCAACATATGGAATTAAATTAAGATTAACCATATCCATAATTCTTTTAAAATTGACATGTCCAAGCCTATTATGCCACGGATAAGGAGACTCAACAGTATAAGCGAGAATCAATATTATTATTAGTATTTAATTTAAACATCCCATTACAAAGGTATCCCTTACCAACAAATATTCCCCCTTTTGATAATACAAATTTATCAGCCTCAAATACAAGTTTAAAGCCATATTTGTTCAAAACACTGCCGAGAAACTAAATTCTTTCTAACTCCGGAACATAAAATACATTTGTCAATGTCAATGTTTTTCTAGAAGTAAATTCAATTTCAACATTCCCAATTCCCATAACTTGGGCTGTAGCAGAGTTCCCCATGTATACAACAGTATCATCGGAAACTTGTTTCATTATCTTGAACATGGCTTTGTCCTTGCACACATGACGAGTAGCACCAGAATCCATCCACCAAGACATATCATCTTCAAGAAGATTCACCTCAGAAATCATGGCAACTAACTTCTCATTCTTGTCATTTAAAGAAGAGCCAAAATACTTGCCACTGCCTTTATTTTCATTGTCTTTTTTCTTCTTATAATGATAACAATTTGTCTTGTAATGTCCTTCTTTTCCACAAAAATAACAACTGCCCTTTTTCTTTTTCTTAAATTTTTGGACTTTGTTATTTTGGAAAGGTCTTTTCTTTGACATAGAATTTGACTTGCTTTCTTCAATCACAAGAACTTTTGAGAGTGACTCATTGGCATCTTCTTGCACTTTCAATTCTTGTCCGAATTTGCAAGTTGCTCAAGAGAAATATCCTCTTTTCTGTGCTTTAAATTTCTTTTGAAATCTTTCCAGGAAGGAGGTAATTTGTCAATAATATTTGATACAATAATTGATTCATCCATATGCATCTTATGTTGAGTAAAATTATTTAAAATCCTTTCAATTTCATGAAATTGCTCCATTACTGACCTGGTTTCATTCATCCTATAACTGTTAAAACGAGAGACAAGAAATTTCTTACTGGTTGCATCCTCTTGCATATATTTGTTCTCCAACCTCTCCCAAAGTTCCTTTACTGTTGATATGTTGTGATAAATGTCAAATAATGCATCGCTCATTGCATTCAAAATGTGTCCCCTGCAGACTTCATCATCAGTATACCATTTTTGCCTTCGTCTTGTTTCTTCAAGAGTTTCGTTCTCTTTTTCATCGGGCCTGGGTGTATTGATAACATAAACAACTTGCAATGAAACTAACAAAAAATAGAACCCTTTTTCGCCATCCGATAAAACTTCCTCCATCAAATCGTTCTAACTTAACGATAGATGTTGCAAGTTCCTTTAATGTCGCCATTAAGCTTTCTGTTTTTCCTAAAAATATTGCTTTTAGAGTGTTAGATATAAAACTGAGAATAAAGAAAAACAGACTTCAAGGCGTGTATCAATGTCACTTTCCTAAAAGTAATATTTGTCCTATACAAATCGCCTTTAGGATACAATGAAGAGATTTATGAGTGTTTGACTATTTGCGGAACTCTTTTCTGATAACTTTTGATAGCGTTATTCTTGATATTAATCCTGCAGAATCAATATCCGGAATATTTATAAACTTTTTTTTTTGATAAACAGAATATTTATAAACTTGAAAGATAGCTTTCTGATAGATACGTATTCTTTGGATAGTATCTTTTCATTTAGAATAATATTATCTTTTCGAAGCGTCAACACTTCACACACCAACCATGATTCATTGAATCAAACCGATTGTTCATATTTTGAAAATATTCAACAGGCTGGCAGTCTTTTAAATGTCAAGTATTATTATTATTATTATTATTATTATTATTATTATTATTATTTTTAATTCTCATGGACTAATTTTTTATTTGACAAGTCAAATAAAATATTCAAATAAAGAAAGTTAATGTAACTAGACTATCTTTCACATCAAATATAGAAAGTAAAAATTGGTGAATTTAATCTTTAACTATATTAGTTTGATAAAACTATTCTTGACTCACTTGAAGAAGAATTCCACATAGAAATTTCTGACATTTTTATGATGAAGGGTACGCAGTATTTAGTCCTTAATTTTTAATTGTGATTTTTATCTACCGACTTAGATTTATGGCATAAGTAATGGAGGGGCTTTTTTGGGAATTTATCACTTTTTAACTTTTTGGCTTGCTTAGACTTTGTGAATTGACTATGTATTAGTTTAAGGAAGTGATAATACCAAATATGTAGGAAATAAAAAAAAAAAGAATATTAGACATTTTTAGTATCTATTTTTATTTTTTATTTTTTATAATTTGGATAAATAAAAATTTTCAAAATAATAAAAAATATAATGCTCTTATTTCTCTGTCGATTTTTTTCGTCATTTGTATTTGATACTTTTCGAGGGTAAGGGAGGATGTGTCGGGGGCCTTTTTGGGCCTTTGATCTTCGAAAAGAATCGTCGAAGTTTCTTTTTTTTCTGACACTGTTGATTTCTCTGATACCTCTTTACTTGAATGAGATGAAGAGAGTGACAATCAATGATTATTAGTTTGACATGTGTAACAAAATCTTTCAATATCTTTATTTGAATAATTGGATTTTTATATTTTGTATTAAAAATTTTTAATCAATATATTAGTTATATTTAAATAAATTAATTTTTATTTAGATGAATTGATACTCGAAATATTTGAAGACTGGTTTATCTAAATAAAAATAATTTATGAATGAATTTTTTAAAAAAAATTAAGATTATAAAAATTAAAATGAAATATAGAAATTCAATTGTCCAAATATTAAAAAATATAAAGATATTTTTGTGATATTCAAAATAATATACAAAAATTTGTCTAATTATAATCAATTTAGAATATTTTTTTTATGTAGAGATAACAATAAGAAGTAGTTCATAATAAAAAAATTAATTTAATTATTATTTTTTAATAAGTAACAAATTTATTTTATTTTTCACTTAAAAGATGAGACAAACAAAAAAATTAATATTAAAATAATAATAACAATTAAAAAAATAGAGAAAGAGTAGACTCTTCAATCTCGTAAGTGGACCCCATCTTGCGCTCTTCTCTCAAATCACTTTCATTTTCGCGGAAATAAAACAAACCCAAACACCCTTTCTCACACCTCTCTCTCTCTATCTCTATATATATATATATATACACACATGTGTATATATATATATATATGTATGGTATGGTATGTATGTATGCATAAGGTGAATCGGATATATACACACATACATATACATATACAGCAGAGGTACTCCAAAAATTTATAGCTATATTTCTCGGTGGTCTTTGTTTGTTTGACAGTAGTGTGAGAGAGGAGAGGAGAGAGTCCTTTAGTTATTAATGCGCGGCGCACTCTTTTACGCTATGTTTCTATACGGTGGCGTCTCAAATCTCAATTTCCAGACTCAAAACCCTAACATATCTTTTCTCAATTTCTGATTCCCAGATTTACACACTTCAATTTTTTCTCTTCCTTCCTTATATACACATAATTTTATATATATTATATATATATATATATATATATAGTTTGTATATATCTTGGTTCAGTGAATGTATTTGATCTAGGGTTTTTTTAAGAGAAAAAAAAAAAAAAATTCTCTGCAAGTGTTCTCTTCTCTGAATTTATGGAGAGATCCGGTGGCAAAGACTTCAAGGATTTAACTGCCGACGCTTCCTCCTCTTCCTCCGTTACTTCTTCCTTTGCAGGTCAGCTCCCTTTTCAATGATCTCTTTCCCTTTCTTTTCCCGACATGATATATAATTTGGGGGGGTTCAAGTATGCTGTTGTTTCCTTCTGGAATTTCTCAATCAGAAAATTTTTTTTTTTTTGCCTTATTCTGCCAGCAGGTAATGCCCTTTTTGACGCATCGCAATATGCCTTTTTTGGCAACGATATTGTGGATGAAGTGGACATTGGAGGTTTAGAGGATGAAGAAGAAAATTCTGGCGATCCTGTGCTTCGCAGATTTGAGGCTGCTGCTGTGGCCGGAAACGGTGGTGATGACGAATTGCACGAGTACCATTTATTTGACAAAGATGAGGTACGGCTGGTAATGTTATGTCTGTCATTTTTTAAAACTTCGTTTTGGATTGCTTGTCTCTGCACAAGTTGGAAGCAATCATTCATATAAGAAATTTAATTTCTCGGCTGTAATTGTTCTTGTGTTTTGAATAACGGCAATGGTTTTCTTTTCTAGAATAGCTCACTCTTTTGCTTTCGAATATCAACATTTTTTAACTGTCCCAAGGTGTTGAGGTTAAGGAAGATGAAGATGTGTGATTCTGTAGTCTAAATTTGCTTCATGTTTTCAATGAACTTTTGTGGTCACGTTAATCTCATCCCCTGATTGAAGAGAATTGTAGACTTCAGATTGATTGCTAATTTATTTTTACCAAAAATACTGGTAGCTTTGTTGTATTGTTGACCTTCTATTTATTATTTGGTCGGTGATGAAGTTTTTTAAATTATCCCTACATTTTTTTTTTTTTTTTAATTTGCGAACTCAATTAACCCTGTTTGACATGTTAGTTGACACCTGTATGCTTTAGCTAGATGTAATTTTGTATCTCAGTGGTGAACATATTAGATAATCCTTTTCATGATCAATGGAAAGTGCTTGACTTTGTTACTCAGTCTTTTAATTCTTTTTGCATTATTTTCCACTCATGCCTTTTATTTTATATCTCAAGTGTATTCTTAATTGGGAAAACATCTCTCTTAAATTCCTTGCTTACTGTTCTTTGGGATTTTCATATTGTCCGTTGCCTCTGATATAGTTCATGGTCTCATCCTTTTTCCTACAGGGATCAGGTTTGGGGTCTTTATCTGAAATAGATGACTTGGCAACTACATTTTCAAAGGTAATTCTAAATTAAAATCTATGGAAAACTTTCCCATTTCAGTTTCTCTCTTTAATCTGTATAAGGCTGATTCATGTTTCTCTCTTCATTTTCATTTTCATTTTCGTGTCTAGACTCGTTGCTTACATATTTTTAAATTTATATGCATTCGTGCTGAAATGTGTTTAGTTCATGTTTTTATCTTTCATTTTTCTTTTTGCTCTCATTGTCAGGAAGATGTAGAAGTGAGCTTGTAATTTGACATGTTGGGCATTTGTTTATGTCACTGAATGTAGTTTTCAATTTTTATCTTTATTAATGAAACAACTGTTTTGGATGCACCTCCAGCTACTAGCTCTTAGTTAAAGTTAGGAGAAACTTGATAACATGAAAGTTTTAACATCAGTCTTTCTGAGTGATTATATTTACTTGAACTTCATGTAATACTAGTTAATTACTCTACTACCTTAAAAGTCTTCAAGGTCCTCTGTATTGTCCTAAGTACTTCAATCTCTCAAATTAGTAAATTTTTCCCCAAAAGTACACTTACAAATTGTTAAATGCTTCAAAAGGATGAATTAATCATTATATTTCTTAAGTTTTAACAATTTTTTACATTTCTTGCGTTATTTTTTAAAATGACATGAATTTAGAAATAGGGAGTAGAATTAGTTTTACCAATGCATAACCTTGGAAGTCCTTTTATTATTGAACTTAAAAGACTTAGAAGCATACTTCTGTGAAGAATCATTGCATACCTATCATTAGTGAAAGCAATGAATCGTATAATCCATCAAAAATTAGTTGATGAATTTGCCTTGGTTTTAAGGACTTTCCATCTCTTCTTGATACCATGTATTACATCACTGTGGAACTAACACTTTAATGAGTTTCCTTGATTTGTAGTGCTTGGAGAAGGATCTTTTTTGGTTTACTTCTATTACCTGATATGTTTTTTGTTTTGCAGTTGAACAGAGTTGTCACTGGACCAAGACATCCTGGAGTTATTGGAGATAGAGGATCTGGATCTTTTTCGAGGGAAAGTAAGTATTTTAGGTACCTGACAATATAAAGACGTGATTTTATTTTCTTAATTTGGCTGTTGCTTTTTGGTTTTAATTCGTATAGTGATATATTCTCTCTTTTTGGTCACTAGTGATGGGGAAATTTCATTTATTTAGCTCATGAAGCTTTCTATATTTTGAGCTGTTTTGTCATTAAAGATTAATTTTAATTTTTAAACAAGAACAGTTGTACTTTTGGCAGGTCAACCAGAATATAATATACCAGTTAAAAGGGCAAAATGGTAAAACTACAGAAATAGAATTTTCCTTTTTGAGTTCTTTAGATTTTTTTACTTCCACGATTTTGGTTCGTAAAGATTAATTTCAATTTTTAAATCCTTGATTTATGTATTTATTTTGACATTGTTGAATTTGAGAAATATCATGTAACCCTTAAAGAAAATCTCTAGGAAATCAAATAACTATATTTATCTATCACAGTGGTGCTCTGTATAGTATTATGGAGACATGGGATGACCAGAAACTGAATTTATGCCAAATCAAAGTCTGCAGGCTTTCTTCCTATGCCTGCACATTGGCATGAACAGAAGCTTGTGCCAGATAGATGCAATGAAGTTAGAGTTGCGAAAATATTTTGCTTTTCTTTTTTACAATTTCTCTGCCCTGCCTCTGAATTACTTTGGGGCAATTGTATTGTGAGAGTAGAATTGCTTGCTGGATGAGTGACTGCATCACAAAGGATTTTGAACTTCAGGATAGTGGGATGATGAGTTATTTCTCTTCTTTACCTTTATGCTATGTATAAATTATAGTAGAGAAGGATCTTTTGGTTTCAGTTAGCACAAAGTTTTTGGGCTCTTTGTTGTGCTGCAAATAGAGTTCTTTTGCATACATAATGTATGTTTATTTTATGCTGGTTAACTCATCAGAACTTACCAAGCGATGTGCTATAAGATGGTTCATTTCTTTTCACAGGTTCACCCACCTTATCCAGTTATCCCAATTAAAGCACTGGGTGTCTACTTATAAATGACGTGTCTTCTTTGGTTGTCATATCACCATGCTCAACCTCTCACACTCTTCTTAGTTATACTTTGATCATTTAAGTTGCAAAATGCATTTAGTCGCTGCAGGCAGTGAGATGAGGGCATGAAAAATGTATTATTGATTGGATGCTACCCTTCAGGCTATAGTGGAATTCTATGTTTCTTTGCTAGTTGCCATATTCTCTCATGTGTCCTGATTTCTTGTGTCTATTATATGATCTCTATTTGAGGCTCTTGTCTTGTGAAATGAAGGATCATTTGCATCACTATTTTTCTCTACTTAAGACTCTTTAGACTGTGAAATGCATTTGATTATTTTGTTGATGGCATCGGATCTAGCAGCTACTATTGGGAGAGGGTGGAGTTGGTAGACTATGAAGGAAAAAGATCTAGACCATTTGAAGTGTTTTGGAGAAGCTAAAAAGCCTATGGAAGGGCAATTTTTTGGGAAGCCCTTGGGAAAGACAACAATGATGAATACTTTTGTTTCCAAGTGTTGGGTTATCATTTTTCTCTTCTTTTATACTGTTTTCTCATAGACAAATTGTGCAGAAATTGGTATTGGATGACTCAACTGAATTTGCTGTTTTCTGCTTGTTGAACACCTTTTGCTGATATTTCAGTGTTTATAACTGTTACATGTTAATGAAAATGCTATTTTCCCCTTGTGGCTGTTCGATTAATCAATAGCTTTGTGCAGGTTCATCTGTTGCAGATTGGGTACAGGAGGCAGATTATCCGGAATGGTTGGAAAATCATATGTCTGATTCAGAATGTTATGAGGATGGCAAGAGGTGGTCTTCGCAGCCTCAACTTTCTTCATCTAGGCCGTTGTACAGAACATCATCATATCCACAGCAGCAGCAAAATCTGCAGAGAACATCATCATATCCACAGCAGCAACAACAGCTGCAACACTTTGCCAGTGAACCAATTTTAGTACCGAAATCTTCATTTACTTCCTTCCCTCCGCCGGGTGGAAGATCTGAGCAAGCTTCTCCAAGAGGCTACTCCCAACATCTCAATATGTCAGCTTTAACTGGTGTTTCTCAGTCACCCTTCTCATCGTCAAACATGTCTCATTTATCTAACTCCAATCTGCATCTGTCCGGCTTGCCTCATGGGTTTCATTATGGCAGAAACATGGGTCAATTAGCACCTCCTGGAGTTCCTCTTAATAACCGGTCACAGAATCACTGGAGTAGCCATGCGAGTTTGCTTGATGGGAGCCATGCTAGCATTTTAAACAGCCTATTGCAACAGCAGTTGCCTTTCCAGAATGGGTTACTTTCCCCTCAGTTAGTATCTCCACAACAGCAGTTACAGCAACCAAGGCTGCACCTTTCAGTTCAACCATCCTTGGCTCATATTTCAGCACTGCGATCCCAGATATATAACAGCTTTCCTTCACCATCACACATGAGTAAATATGGTTTGGCTAATATCAGAGATCCGAGACCTAAATCAACAAAGAAGGGTAAACACAGTGTGCGCTTTTCTCAACATGGCTCTGATACTGGTAGCCAAAGGGGTGAGGGAAATTGGCCTCAATTCAGATCCAAGTATATGACAGCTGATGAAATAGAGAGTATCTTGAAAATGCAACATGCTGCAACTCATTGCAATGATCCTTATGTAGATGATTATTATCACCAAGCTCGCCTTGCAAAGAAAGCTGCTGAATCAGGGTCAGAGCATCGTTTCTGCCCTGCTCACCCAAAAGAGTCATCTTCTCGATCGCGTAATAGCACTGATTCACAGCCTCATCTCCAGGTAGATGCACTTGGAAGAGTTTCATTCTCTTCCATACGTAGGCCTCGTCCACTCCTTGAAGTTGATGCTCCAGCATCGGCTTGTGGTGACAGCACTGGAGAACAGAAAATATCTGAGATACCTTTGGAGCAGGAACCAATGCTTGCTGCTAGAATCACAGTAGAGGATGGGCTTTACCTTCTTCTAGATGTTGATGACATTGACAGGCTGCTACAGTACAGTCAGCCGCAAGATGGAGGAGTTCAGCTTAGGAGGAAGCGGCAGGTCCTCTTAGAAGGCTTGGCAGCCTCGCTTCAGCTTGCTGATCCACTTGGGAAGGGTGGCAACTCAGTTGGGCTGGCACCCAAGGATGACATTATTTTCCTATGTCTAGCCTCTCTTCCTAAAGGCAGGAAACTTATTACGAAGTTCATTCATCTTCTCTTTCCTGGTGGTGAGCTTGCCCGAATAGTTAGCATGGCCATCTTTCGTCATTTAAGGTTTTTGTTTGGTGGCCTTCCCCCTGATCCTGAAGCTGCTGAGACTATAACCAATCTTGCAAGGACAGTCTCTACTTGTGTTAGTGGAATGGATCTGAATTCACTGAGTGCTTGCCTTGCTGCTGTTGTCTGTTCCTCAGAACAGCCACCTCTTCGACCTCTTGGAAGTCCTGCTGGTGATGGGGCATCTGTTATCCTGAAATCTGTTTTAGAGAGGGCGACTAACCTATTACATAATCCTCAGATTGCTAGCAATTATAGCATACCAAATCCTGCACTTTGGCAGGCTTCCTTCGGTGCCTTCTTTGTGCTTCTTACCAAGTATTGTGCAAGTAAATATGATAGCATAGTGCAATCAGTATATTCTCAGACGCAGCCAAATGCAGAGTTTAACAGCTCAGAGGCAGAAAGAGCTGTGAGAAGAGAAATGCCTGTGGAGCTTTTGCGTGCTAGTCTTCCACACACTGATGAGCCTCAGAGGAAGCTGTTGATGAATTTTTCACAGAGATCCATGCCTGTTACTGGATTTAATAGTCATGGTGGTAACAGCGGACAAGTAAATCCTGAATCAGTGAAAGGTTAGCTATGATCGCAAACTTTGAGACTGAGCAGCAACTTGTATATGTTGATGATTTGTATCTGAGCTTGTGTTGTGGCTGCTATTAAAATTTCTGCTGGATCAATGATTGAAGGTGAAGAAAGAGGCATGGATTACCACCCAAAAGACCATAATGTAATTCCAGCATAATCATCTCCATCTTGGCTTCCCTCCCACCCTGTCTCTGCAACTCCACTCCCCCCCCCACCCGCTTCCCCTCTCTCTGGCCCTCTCTCTCTACTGTGCCCACTCTGGTTAATATGTTATCTTGCTTAGCATTCTCTGTGTATTGTGTTTAAAATGATCATGAAAGGGTTTGGTAACTGAATCTTTTTCAACTAAGGAGCTTTATTTTTATGCTCTGGTCAACCCTGCTTAGAACCAGAATACAAGGTTAGGATGTACAGGTTATTCATGGGTTTTTAGTGACCCACACATTTCCTTGTTTGTTTTGGAATTCTCCCTCTGTTCTCATTCAGAGCTGGGACATGAAGACAATGAAGAGAGAAGAATCCTGTTCAAATGAAAGACAGACGACAAGATGGTACAACTGTGCTTGCGCTTAGTATGTGTG
This sequence comes from Cynanchum wilfordii, assembly GCA_025388415.1. Taxonomy (NCBI): domain Eukaryota; kingdom Viridiplantae; phylum Streptophyta; class Magnoliopsida; order Gentianales; family Apocynaceae; genus Cynanchum; species Cynanchum wilfordii. Next base: position 593,114 of record JAHSUH010004941.1, on the reverse strand, counting down.
GGGCTTACTTCCAAAAATTTTAGTGAAAGAAACTGTAATAATTGCAGCAGATGTTTCTGTTTAACTTTGTGATCAATTTAACTTCAACCTTTCGTTTTTATTCTTTTTTTTTTTTTTTTTTTTTTCTTTAGGGGGTGGGTTGTGGGGGCTTGGGAAATGTTGCAATGTTGTGTATTGTTTAATGATTCTTTGAAGAGAGAGGATGGAAGGGAACAGGTCTCTGAACCAGGATCACTGGAAGGCGATGAGTTGATGTTGTAAGCATGTTTCCATGATTCAACTGCTTTGCCTAATGATGAAGTTAGTCAAAGCAACATGGGACACAACCTTTGACAATTATGTATAGGATTATTGACTTTTTGAGTATCCATAATTTTGTTGCCATCTTGGCAAGTTATGTTAGGCATATGGTGCACGAACTATGCCAGATGGGGTAGTGAGTTGGTATCTAGTAGGGTTGTTGACTTTTTATTTTATTTTCTTAAAAGGTCGGCACGTTTGGGATATATATGTATGTATGTAATTGCAACTCTAAAACATTCACATCACGTTCGGAGGAAAGAAGAAAAGGAATAGTTTAATCAGAAAATGCAAAAGGGGTCAGTAACCACAAAAAAGAAGTTTAGTTCCACTTGACATAACATGTTAGGTAGAAGAAGAAGAAAAATGAAAAAGTGTGTATTAACTCAGCAGTTTGGAGGAGTTGGTAAGTAACTCTTAAAGTTTTGGGGGGGAAGGGGGGGGGGGGAATCTGAGGTGTAGCGTTTCGTTAAGAGACTCACACTTTTTGAGTAAGAGTTGGACTTTACGAGTGCACTTTAGACCAAATCCAGATTAATCGGCCCGTGTGAGTTCGAATGTTTAAAAAAAAAAAAAAAAAAAAAAAAAAAAAAAAGTGTGTATTATGGAGAGACTTTAATGATTTATTGAGAAATAAATTCGTCTGGCTACTTAGTTGTTACTATGCCATTGGATTTGGGCCAAAGTACCAAAAATAGGATACCAAGTGCTTAAATTTCAATGGGAGTAGTCAACAAGCACACAAAGTAACACTTTCTCAAACATTTTTCACCAAAAAAAAAAAAAAAAATACCTTTAAGCCAAATCCACATATAATCTAATCCCTATTTTAGCCGGGTTGGTCCTTTATGGGAAGAAGCTCTCGCCCCAAATTTTAAATAATTGAGTAGGGGTTTCAACCCCTAACATCACTTAAGCTAGAGAGCACCTTACCATCTCACATATGCCTTGGGATTATCATTGAACCTTCATAAGATTTCTCTTCTTTTTTTTTTGTTGAATTAAGGTAGTTTTTTGGTTTTGTAATTTTAAAAATATTGTTTGAAGAAAGAATAATAAATGTACCACAATTTTTATTTTTGAATTTTTAAGGCAATTGATAAATAATTTGAAATTTGTGATAAATAAAAAAATAAAAAAAAGAGAAAGTAAACAATTTCTTATATGTATATATATACATATAATAATAACATTTTATTGTGAACAAAATGTTTCATCAAATAATTATTGAACTTTTTACACTTTTTTTTTTTTGAAGTGCTATATTTTGAGAAAGGACTTTGGAAAAGAGTTGAATATAACCAAAAATATATATATTCTTACTTATGCTTTTTTTTTTTTTTAAACATCCGGTATCCGAACCCACACGGGCTAACTAATCCGGATTTAGCCTAGGATGCGCTCGCAGAGTCCAACTCTTACTCGAAGGTGAGGGCCTGACCCGGAGCTTTTTAACGTGGCGCTAACCACCTCGGGAGATTCGAACCCTCGATCATCCGCCCTAAAGAGAAACTTTTAGGAATCCGCTTACTAATTCCTCCAAGCTTTTAGAAGTCCGCTTATGCTTTTTTTAAATTTATTTTTTGGACAGTTGATTCAGTCTATTAATATAAGTTAAAATTTTATGTTCCTCAAATTGCAAAGACACGTAAAGACTTTAGAGTTAAATTACTATTTTGTCCTTATATTATTACTCACACCTTTTATTATCAATTGTTTCCCACAAATAGTTTACCTAATTTGCTTTTAAAAATACTTTTTTTTTTTTTTTTTTTGGGGTAAGCATGCTTTTAAAAATACTTGTTCTGCTTTTCTTAGAAATAATCAATCTGTCCTTTATCTTCTTTATAAGTTACTGTCAAACTTGTGATTTTAACCTACTTTTCCTTTATTTTCTTCAATCCATCAATATATATATATATATATATATGAAAGAAAAACTTATCACTTGCTTATTGCTTATTTTATACTTCTCAATTAAAATAATAATTCATATACTTGAAATTTAAATTATATATAAATAGATCATTAAATACTTTTAAAGAATATATTATTTATTTTGTATTATACGTTTACATTAAGTCATATCTCAATTTGATATGACTTTTTGGGATGAAAGATGAGTTTGTTTGTTTTTTATTAAGTAGCAAAGACAAGAATTTTCTTGACTTTATGGATTAAAAATATACTAAATAAAAATTAATGTTAAAAAAATAAAAAAGAAAAAAAACAAAATTGGACAAATATGGTTATTTATTTAATTAATTTTTACAATTATGGTGTCGCAAAAGAAAGAAGATGAATTTCTAGGTGCTGTCACCTCACCACCATTCGACGGCAACTTCATCGGCCCTATACTAGGATTAGCTTCTTTTGTGCATCTCTCTCTCTCCTCTCTCTCTCTCTCTCTATATATATATATATAGTATATAACTCTCTTTCTCTCTCTAGTGCGTGTGTGTGTTTTGATGGTTCAATAATAATAATATTATTGGCTGTAAAACGTTGTAAGTATAGTTGTAGTGTAGAGCGTTCCTTGTTTTGAGGCTTTTGGTCCATTTTTTCTTCCGTTACAATATCAGTTTTGCTTCACCCCATTTTCTTCTTCTTCTTCTTCTTCGTTGACATTTGACTCTCTTTACCCAGAAACAACTCTCTCTTTCTCTCTCTCTCTCTCTCTCTCTCTCTCTCTCATAGCTTCCATTTCTTTGTCATCCCTCTTTTATTTCATCATCATCATCACATCATCATCATCATCATCATCATCATTCAGGTTCTCTGATCAGGTATGTATGTAAATTTGTGTATACATCATCATCATCATCATTTTTTTCTTTCATCATGATGTTCTTGTTTCTTGCTGGGATTTTTATATTTTACGAGTTACTGTTTTTCTTTTTTTCATTTTTTCCTTGTTTGTTTCCCGTTTGATGTTTATATATATATATATATATAATATATATATATATATATATGTTATACATGCCCGTGTGATATTTCAAATTTGATTCTTCATTTTTTTTTACCCCCTCCATTTCTAAGGCGAGAAATTCTGCTGGTCAATCTTGCTCTGATAAAATTTTCAAATTTTGGTTCTTTTTTTATAGATGTTTGTTGTTTTTCTTGGTATTAGGGGATTCTTGATTGATCCAAGAAAGCTGATTCCTAACAACCGGATTCCTTCTTCTTCTTCTATTATTATTATACTCTTATCTAAAGTTGCAATCTTTCTCTTCTCTGTTTCTCTCCTGGCATTGAATCTTTTCATTACTGCAAAGATGTTTTTCTCTTTTATTTCCTTTTACAGTTACTGTTGGTTGTCATACAACCTTTTTAATATAAATATGCATACCTGTAGATTCCTCCTTTTTTTTTATTATTTTTTATTTTTATTCACCTAATATATATATATATATATATATATATATATATAAGTATATAAAGATTGTGTCAGTACATATTGTCAATTCTCTCTTTGATAACAAATGTTAAGTGCAAGACTCATAATCGCAAAATACTTTTCGAAGATATCGAGAAAACAATCTTCATTCAAGAATTTCCTTGATAAAAATCATGGCTAGTTTATTTGTGAACAGAGCTCTGCTCCAGAGAAAAGTTTTGTTTAAACAGCTTTAGCAAACTACTGAAGGTAAAGAACTTAAAACAAAAAAAACCATAATTTCAATTGTATTGCATATATCAAGCTCCAAAATGTATATAAATTACATTGCAATGAAACCACTACCATATCATCCATCCATCCATCACTGAGATGAATCTTGAAAAACAAACTCATCATCAAAAAAGTTCTTAACAAATTGTTTTAATCTCATCTGCATTTGCAGGCAGGTAGGCATGGATGTTTATCCAGATTCAAGAAAGAAGAGCCATTTTCCCAGAAAAATTATTTTGGTGGCTGGATTGATTGCCCTTTTCATTATTATCTGGAAGCAATCAGATAGTTTTAGTAGCTCTAGCAAGGTTAGAGATAAAAGATACCTGTGCTTTTTTTTTTTTTTTTGATCATTATTTATTATAATTTTTTTTTTTTTTTTTCCTCCTAAAAAATTGTTGGCAGTTCTCAGAACATGAGGCTGGTGTAACTCATGTTTTAGTAACTGGAGGTGCTGGCTTTATTGGTTCTCATGCTGTTCTTAGACTTCTAAAGGATTCATACCGTGTAACAATTGTGGTATGTTTGTTAGATTTAGTTAGTTATATATATATATATATGTATGTATATGCTTCTTGTTGCTGAAATTTTTACTTCATGTTGTTGTTTAAGGACAATCTTTCTCGAGGAAATATGGGAGCAGTAAAAGTTCTGAAGCAACTGTTTCCAGAGCCCGGAAGGCTACAGTTTATTTATGCTGATCTGGGAGATGCAGCAGCTGTATCCTGTTTAAATCATCCATCAATTTCTGTGTTATTATTATTATTATTATTTCTAGCCACAATGCTCCTTAGATAAAGGTATTATTAGGTTTCCTTAATTGATATTAGGTTGACAAAATATTTTCCAAAAATGCCTTTGATGCAGTGATGCATTTTGCAGCAGTTGCATATGTGGGAGAAAGTACAGCTGAACCTCTCAGGTAAATTAATTAGTCTTCATCTTCTGTCTGTTTCACTTCAAGAATTTATTCACATATATAAATATAAATATATATATATATATATATATATATATATACAAAATTTTGACCTTGCAGATATTATCATAACATCACTTCAAATACCTTACTATTAGTGAAGGCAATGGCTGCCCATGGTGTAAATACACTAATCTATTCAAGTACTTGTGCAACATATGGAGAACCTGACAAAATGCCTATTACAGAAGAAACTCCTCAGGTTAGACTGGCTGATGATGAATAAATAATCTGTTTTTGATAATAAATCACTAATTTTCTGGAATTGACATAATAATTTACCAGTTCCCAATCAATCCATATGGCAAGGCCAAGAAAATGGCAGAAGATATCATCCTGGACTTCTCAAAGACTTCTGACATGGCTGTGATGATCCTCAGGTTTGTGAATGTGTCAAACAAACTCTACTGATTATGCAATAGTTGTAAGAAGATTTCCAGTAGTTGTGTTGTAATACTGATGTAATATAATATATTCAGGTACTTCAATGTAATTGGTTCAGATCCAGAAGGAAGGTTGGGAGAGGCACCTCGACCAGAATTGCGCGAACAGGGCCGGATTTCTGGCGCTTGTTTTGATGCTGCTCGAGGGATAATTCCTGGGTTAAAGGTATTTTTGTAATTGTTGTAATGTGTAAAATTCCAAGAATATCCTCCTTGTGGGGTGGTTATAATTTCAGTTGCTTTTTTCAGGTGAAGGGAACAGATTATCCAACAACAGATGGAACCTGTATAAGAGACTACATTGATGTGAGTGATTTAATTGATGCACATGTAAAAGCTCTAGCTCATGCTACTCGTGGCAAAGTTGGTATTTACAATGTTGGCACTGGAAAAGGTACTTACTTACTATTCTTTCTTAACATTAAACATTGAACAGTTTCCCATGGGATTTATTGTAATAATCTTATCATTCTTCCTCTGTTTGTTTGTTTTACAGGCAGCTCAGTTAAACAATTTGTAGAGGCTTGTAAGAAGGCGACAGGTGTGGATATAAAGGTGGAGAACCTGAGTCGTCGTCCTGGAGATTATGCTGAAGTTTACAGTGATCCTTCCAAGATTAGAGCTGATCTTGGCTGGTCACCTACATACAACCTTGAACAGAGTTTGTCAATTGCTTGGAAATGGCAGAAGGAACATAAAAATGGTTATTCTGATTAACATAAAATCCTTCTTCTTCTTTACCTTATTAGGATAACAAAATGTAGTCTCACTACAGCTACCCAGACAGACAGGTATAGCCCTTTTTTTCTTTTTCCCTTTTCACACTTTTTAACAAGAATTGTAGCATAAATTCGAGCAGATATATTTTTCCAGCCTTGATCTTATTATAGAGTTCCTTTTTACCATACTTAAATACAATTTTTGTAGAAAACAAGAGGATACTACTACTACAATACAATACCTGAGGTACCTGAGGCATCTGCATCAGACCACCAGCACCAGCACCAGCACCAGCACCAGCACCAGCACTTGCCCTACCGTGTAGCAGACAAGAGAATGTAGAATAGATAGATTATGAATAAAAATAATAATGTCTGCCCCCAAAAAAAAAAAAAAAAAAACTAGTAATTTAAATGTTATTGATTTTCCCATTTCCTCTTTGCTTCTCATTTTCAGAATTCAAAGTACATGTTTATATCTCAAACAAACACCAAGTCCTTAAAAATTCCTTCCTCTTTTAGGTGGGAAGGTTGGAAATTTTGGATATGTGAACCCAAATGGCCAATGTAAACTGAAAAACCAAAGTAGGGAGGTGGTTTTAATCCAAATGAAATACAGTGCACATAATGATTATTAACAAAGTCAAGTTTCATGTGAAAGATGATAATTTAAAATGAACTCCAACAACAACCTCTCCAAGAAAAACAAAAATGACAACATACACCAAAACTAACAAAAAAAAGGGCATACAAGCATCAGTTACTTCGCCTTCATACCTACGAATTTTGTGAAATTATGTATCAATGTTAAGACATCAACACAAAAGTTCTTCTGAAAACCAAGATTCCTTTTTTGCAGATAACTGCTCAAGATGCCCCGACATGTTTTATGTGGGTACAAGTTTACTACTGCACTAATTAGATTACAGAGTATTGAAAATAATAACTAATTAGCCGTCGCCTATCATATAGTATCCAGATATTATATGATGATATTCAATAAAATCCCAAGGATGGCAAGTAAAAGCAGACCATCAGAAAATTGGGCTTCTCTGTCTCTCTCTCTCTATCTCTCTGTATATATATATATCTCAATCATTAATACCTACCACTGCCTATTCCTCCTATTCTATCTGCACTAACCATGCTTCTTTCCTGTGGTAGGTTGATTTCCAGATTTGATTCCTTTCCCCCCCGCTACAGTGATTACAACTCATCATGAGACTCCGATCCAGTATCAGGCTTTTCATCCTCCGAGCTGGTATCAGCTTTGTTATCTGAAGAATTCCCTGACTTACCCTCACTTTGAGAGCCCTCTCCAGTTGAGGAGTTTTGCGAATTTCCCTTATCACTATTATTCTCAGTTTCATTTTTTACAATCTTTGGCTTTGGCTTGGGAATTCTATTGACACTGGCAACCTGCATGTCAAATTGTGAAATCAGATGATTCTCTCGTGTAACAAATAACTCTAAACACGACATCCTTTCTTTAAACCAATCAAGAAAAGGGCTCCCAAAATAAAATACTGAAAAGCTCTACTCTACCTTCTCTTGGATGTTGAAGATTTTCTCATATATTTCATCAGATGTGAGCTTTGGTGTGCTAAGCAAAGAAGTCCTGTCAACAAAAATCCCATTGCATACAAGTTAAGAGGTTAAAGGACCCAAAAAAAAAAAAAAAAAAAAAAAAACACCTCTACGTTGTATATTGCTGAAGAAGTTTATTGATTGACACCAAATAAATAGTCTCAATAAGGTGAATTGCTACTAATGTTACCACACATTTTTCCTGATTCCTTTCTTTTTCATCCTTTTACAATAAATCTCAAAATGTTATTTCCACAAAATAGTACAGGAAACAAAAGTTTAACAAGTGACTGGTTCTACCAAGAATAATGGTGCATCTGTTTTCCACTTTTTTGGTTGGTTTATAGCCTAGTTCTATGGCATTCTCCTCTTCTATCATCAAGAGCACTCATATTTTGGTAACTAAACACAGAAATAGAGCATCAAGGATATGAACATAACAAGTTTTAAGGTACCAGATTTATTACAACCATGACAGCAACACCTAAAAAGGAGTGTGTATGAACAAAATTGGAATTATTTCTTTGCCCAATATATAGCACAAATAAATGATTTATGGAGGACTCTTCACTATAAGGAACTAATATATAAAGAAAGGAATCACCCTTAAATTTTCCAGCACTGTGTATTTAGGAAACATAACTGAAATTTTCGACTTAAAACAGGGTTACAGAATGCCCCCATTTGTCCCATATTTTTGGGGCAATCTCAGGACTGGTCTGCTATAATTTCAAAAAGTATATCATTGAGCAGCACTCATAGTTAATTTGTTCAAGTCATCCACATGTTCATAACATAAAGATTTTTTTTTGCAAAAAATAAATTAATTAAATAAGACATCTGAAAAAATGGCTAAATGAAAAACTTACTGTTCCTGCTCTGCTTCCTTCTCATTCAACCAATTTTTCACCTTTTCAGCCTCACTTAGGACCTACAGGGATTCACATAAACAAAGCAGAAACATCAATAATGTTTCAGTTGAATTTCAGACATGAACTGAAAGATCAAATGCAATGTAAGTGCACCTCATCAATTCTCTTTCGTGGAAGCCATGACTTTTCTGTTTCCCATCTACGTACAATCTGGAAAATTCAAAGAAAGAAAAAAATGAAATTAAGGCAGAAACTAAGAAGCAGAATTGCGCCATCCATTCAACAAAAAAGAAAGATGGAGTACTGTTTTATGGTAACTCAGTGATGACATAGTCATAAAAAATAACAATAAGTATGGGTAAAACTATGGAGTGTGCAAAATATTTATAAGTTACACAGAGAAACACAAATTACTAAAAGCAAGCTATACTTATTTTGATTTGACTCTTTCCTTGATGAGTAAAGTACAATATGATGCCAATTCACTAATGTTATCTGTGAAGCAGAAGTGCAAGTACTCCAGTTGCACTTTAAACAGAAATACATAGAGTCAAAAGAAATAATTACTTCCTGAAAACCATGTAAAGAAACAGAATGTACAAAATATGAGCTCTCATATAACAGGATTAATTCATCACAATGCCATTGCATTTCAACAATTGCAAAAATATAGAAAACAGAAATCATAATGGAAATATTGCAACTACCATGCAATTGAAGGAGTAAAAAATGATAAACAGCTAAAGTAATAATAGACACACTCCAGTTGCACAAAACTAACATAGATTTAATATTGGTTGTAGCATTTCTTAAAAAGCATGCAGAAAATTAATTTAGAATACATTTTAAAAGAAGTTTCCTAAAAGATATTGGCTTACCTAAGAAATTTAATAAGGAATAGAATTGAAAATTGTATAAAGATATTGTTTATTTCAGATAAAATAAACAGATAACTAAGCATCTACTATGTTCATTTAAGGCAATTACTATACCTTCCTCAGTTCAGGTGATAGCTTATGCTTTGCATTTTCCTTTTATTACTCCCCCACCACCAAAAACAAAATGACAAACAAAAAACTCCATTTCAGTTCATTCTTTGCGGGGAAGTGCCGTGATGGGAGGAGGCATAAAGGTAGAGGCCCTTGATTCAGTTTTTTCCACAATTTTTTGTTTTTTTAATTTCTTTCCACTAACTTAGTTACGTTGTTTCCTATATTATATAAGAATGTTGATATACAACTAGCTACTTTATCAAAACTTCTATTTATTTGTCTGATATTTACCATTACTATTACTGAACAGCACTGCACAGAAAAACCAGGATTGATTGTAGTCTGAGAATGGAAAACTCAATTATTATAGAACAAACATAAATTACCTGTTGCAGCTCAGTGAGGTATCGCTGAGCTTGTTCCAATGCAGCAGGCCGTGCAGTGAGCTCATTATATCTAAAACAAGAAAAGCACAAAAATAAGGATGCTTTCCAGCTAAGATACTGAGAATATATAAATCACATAAAAACCTGACCTAAAGAATATAGGGTCTCCAATAGCCTTCAACATATTCAAGCGTTCTTGGAATTCAGAGGCAGAAGCATCTTCCCCATCCATGTATAACCATTCTTGTACCTATAACAATGGAAAATTTCTACTTTAATCTCCTAGGGTTAAATTTTTATCAAAAATAGATAAGGTGATAAGATAAAATCATAAGAATCCACAAATCTACTCAATCAACAACCAGGTAGAAAATCAAACCTCTTCAAGTTTTTGAATAAATGATTGGCGTTCTTCACTGGAAGAAATTTTTTCAAATTCTTCAGACTCAAGCTGGTGTAGAATTATGCCATTAAACAAGAAGAAGAAAATTCAAGTGGTTAGTCTTTAATGACATGCAAGTAGAGCCAAAGCAAAAGATGCTAAAACAGAGCAGAAAACAATGCCAGTCTGACAACATCAATATAGATGAAAATAAAGGACGAAGAACATTGCAAGCTCCACAGAAAGAAACAAAATCAATATATAGAAATCTGAAAAGTGAAAAATAAATGTAACTGACTAGCCTATCATGATGAAATATTATAGCTTTTAAATCAGGAAACATTGATGTATACAACTCCAAATTTGTGACCGTCTTTATTTAAACTGTAGCCTCAAGAGGATGGTCAATTAATTGATGAAGTCCATGAACTAAGGAACTGCTAGCAGCAGGGTGAATTACAGTAAAAAACCTTAAACTAATACTGGCAAGATGGTACTCTAAAAGCATAAGCAACTACCAAACTCATTTCTGCAAGTTTTGGTTTTCGTTTTTCTTTTTCTTTTTTTTAAATCTTATTCTTTCATTAGTTAAACATGCAGCAAAATTGTGATGATTGTTATAGTTATCTTTTATAGCTATATGATACTAAATATATACATTTATATGTTTGATTAAATACCATATAAATCAATCCTTACATAAAAAATAAGTTGGTAAAACCTTTCAAAAAACTTAAGGATATGTAGATACCTAGGTAATTGTCCTATTAAATCCTCTGTAAAAAAAAAAGAAGCAAGTATTCTTGATTATTATCATATTCCATACCTTCTCTCTGGTGGTATATATGTATCCTTCCAAGTTATTTTTAAGTTCTGCAGTCCTTTTCCTCTCTCCATCCTTTTTGTCCAGTGTTTCTAGCTTATGTTTAGCTTCAGCAATAGACTCCGCTGATAACGACATTGCTGACCCTGATGTTTTTTCAGTGATCTGCGATTAAAGACTGGTCAAACTTTGAAACTGGAAAAAAATAAAAACCAACTTTCTACCACTCTCCCAAAAAGAAAACAGAGTATATGGGCAAATAGAAAAAAGTTTCAGCACCTTTAATGGAACTCGGAAAGTACGCTTCTTCAGTTTCTTTTCCATGCCATGATCTGCTGCTACATCATTATCATTCGTGGTGGAGTTTGATGTATTACCAATACCATCATCCACCTGTGGTTTGTTTTCTTCAGAGGCATTTTTAGGACCAGTTTCAAGTGATGAGTTGGCAGTGGAGGAGGTTGAGTTATCAACTGTGAGATTTTTTTGTGGAACTTCAACCCACTCTGTTATCTCAATAACAGCATCTGCTCTGTCCAATGTAAAGGTTCCACTCCTACTGAGAGAGAAGTGTAGATTTGCCTTAATTGGAGAAGAAAGATTCCGTGAAGCATACCTAAGAGGCATACAAATAATGTTAATTGACCACAAAGAAAGAGATGCATTTGTGAAAAATGAAAATCAACACACGGGTCCATTTTAGCAGGCACTTACTTTTCACTGGCCTCAGTAAGACCAGAGACAGCATACTTGGCAAATGTCAGTGAAGAAGCACCAGGGGGCATCAACTGTTCACTCTCATAAGCAAGCGAAACGTGAAAATCTTTGCTATGAATAACAGATCTGAACATCTGCAGTGCAATGGAAAAATTAAAACCAATGACAGTTCAATATTGAATTTTGAGTCCATGCTAGACCATCTTTAATAGTAAAGTCCGGTTAGGGAATGACTAACCTTACTAGGCAGCTTTTTCATCCGGGGTATGATCAACTGTCTAGTTGTTTCATCTTTCACAAGATCAGGACCATCTAAATCTAGAAAAATTCCATACATAGAACCATCAATCATCCCTAGCTTACGGTTTAATTTGATTCCATCACTCAGATTTGCAGCATGCAATGAGGCGCCAAGAACTATTGCTTCGTCAGCATCCAAATGTTTATCCAGCTCCTTTCTCCCTAAGAATTCCTGAAGCTTGGCCTGTAAAGAAAATCAAAGAAAAGGTAGGTTCAACATTTTTGGGCAAACCATCAGGAAGTAACTGCTAGAGGATATCTACAACAAGCACTTGCTGAATAACCCCCTAAAGGTGGGGTCAACTTGAAATTGGCAATGGGCATGTTGATCCTCCAACCCATCTCTTCATTTTGTCTTTCTCTTTCTTCTCCTCTACCCAACATAAACTTGCTAAGTATATTTTCTCATTGCAAAATGCATGGTCAGAAGAAAGCATATTCCGTGCTGTTCAATATTATTAGTTGCCTTTCTCTCATTTTGATTGGTTAGTTCATCCAACTCTCACAAACCAAAATATGTAGTGGGCCTAATCCGAATAGGAGGTTTTCTGATTTAAAAATTTGAGAATTGAGCAAACTTTATTTGGCCAAGAATGACTGAATTCAATCAACTTAATTATGGGGAAAACATAGGAAAATCACTGAGAAAATTGGAAAACCACCAACATATTTTCATAAGACAAAAATGCTAATTGAGAAAAAGAAATAAAATAAAATAAAATAAAATGAAGACTTCCCTTCTCTCTTTTTCTCCTAGCATTTGACTCTGTTTCCTTTGGTCTCTAAGATCTTTATCTTCATCTCACCCTCATTTTTACTTATTGCTTGTTCTTCCTCTTGCAACAAAGAACAGATAGTAGGTTTTTCCTGTATTTTTTTTTTCCCTCTAATTTTTTTAGATTGAAGCAAGACATGAAAGAAGAAAGAAGCCATTTGTACAATAAACTGCCTAGCAGGCTTAATTATAACTGAGATATACCGCTTAGTATATTGAGATTTTGCTATAGGATATTCAAGTATTGTGTTTGCAGCCTAGTTTTTCCTAGTCAACAAATTTTTATTTTTTACTTTCTTGAAACTTGGTAGATAAGGTAGAGAAGACAATAGTAGAATCAGGTAAAGAGCGAATTTGTAGATGAGAAACTTGCATAAAGAACAGATTTGTATGGTTTTGCAACTATTGATGGCAGGAGTTTGGAAAAGAACAAGTTTATATAATTAGGATTCGCAACTATGGATGGTAAGAAATTGGGAGTTTGATGAATGACAATCATAATTTGTGTCTTTCAATGTCAACAACTTTTATCCAAATCAGTTTTTGACTTCTAAAACTGAGAAAATTCTTTTTTAAAAAATTGAATGAAATTATACTTCATAATATCTAAAAATTGAAGGTGTATCCAAATATGCCCAGTAAGTTTGTCCCTTGAGATCCTGTGTATTTTTTTCCTTTTTCTTCCTTCTGGACAATCGGTGGGTGGGGGTCAGGGGAGGGAAGGTGGTTGAGTTTTTGTATTTGTAAATACTTTCTCGTCCTGTATCTGTCTCCCAGGGGATTTCCAATGCAAACATATAAATGAATAGATGTAAAAACTCATTCACATGAAGAGGGTGATCATTGGACCTAGAATATAATCTTCAGATAAATGGTGTAAATGCATGTGTGACGCACAGTAGAATTAGGCAGCCATTATTATTTTTTTTAGTAGCTACTAGCATTGATGGCAGTAGTATTTTAGGATTCCAATTTTGATTATTGTTCTAAATTTGTTTCCTATATGCTTTAAGTTTCTATAAGCTTTTCAATTTCCAACTTGTTATTATTTAGTTTCATAATTCTATTAGGCTTAGATTATGGACATTCTATTTAAAGGTAGACAGCTCCGATTATGGAGATTTTCAGCCATCAGTTGAATTATCTTTCCTGCTCTGAATTTCTCTCTTAACCTATCTACACCTTTGGTTTTTTGGAATTTTTCTTGTCAACTATATTACCCTACACCAATGTGTTTATACAACCTTTGCTTCTTATAATTATTTCCTTTAATACCTTTCCTTTCCTTCAGACATACTAAAATATGAAAGAAAAGGAAATGTATACCCAACGAACCCATGCACATATACACCATACAATTAGGAGTAAGATTCTAAAGCAGTTATCTTTACCATCAGAAAAGCTGATAGTGATGAAAGAAGCTGGGCAAAGAATCCAAAACCATGCATTGTAACCCAATCCACCACTTCTTTAGCGTCTGATAATTGGACATGAAGACACCCAACACTCATTTGTTGTTCTATGTTTTTTTAGTTAAGCCACGTATTCAATAGACTGATCCTTTGCACCTTCTGGGTTTTGGTTTTCTTACCCTCCTTTAGCTTTTTGCCTACAATTAAGTCTGACCCATCCAACAGTATTCCCAACATTTGGAGGATAATTTTCGAAATACAAATCCAAAACTAAAATCTACAGGAAGATACTTTTACTTCTCAAAATCTTCCTCATAGTAGCCTACCAGATTAAATATACAGTGACTTGTCTCTATTTATTAATATGAAAGCAACACAAGACTGACCTGCAACTTTGGCACCCTTGTGGCCCCTCCAATCAGTTCCACAGCATATATCTCATCAGTTTTGAGACCAGAATATTCAAGAACTTCTTTCAATGGAACAAGTGCTTTGTCCCATAAGTCAAGACAAAGATCTTCAAACTTCTCTCTAGTTATCGTGCTCCTGCAAAGGAGGTTATATTTCAATCAAGTGAAAGAATATGTAATTCACACTCACATCCAAATGAACATGTTGATGGAACATATATACGCAGCATAATTACTTACAGATATGGAAAAATACAGTATTACGTTGTATAAGATCAGAAAGTGAGGAAACATATAGGAAAATAAGCTACTAAGGAGATGATGACCAGTCAAAGTGAAGAAGTCTTGAACCTCATAAATGAAAAATCCCAACAAAATCCCATATCAATCAGCATGTCATAAACTAGAATTGGAAATTAACATGCATGACATACAGTCCTCCATCCCTTCATTTCCGCAAAAATATAAGTTAACATCTCATTTGTTTTACATCAAGAAAATAAGAAAAACTTGAGCAACAACCTGAAAAGAAAATATATTTAATACTGTATGAATGACAAGGAATTACGAATCAATGTCTGGAACTGAACTGGTATATTCCAAATTTCATTGCCTAATCATGATAAAGAAACTCCCTTGTGTTATAAGTAAACAACTTTATTTTCATAATTCTCAGGAAACCTTACTTTAGTAATATGCTTATCAGTGATTATGTTTTCAGTAGAAAGCAAACCAGAAAAGTTGGGGGGACAAGAAATACAATGAAAAAAAAGATTGAGAAAGGTTCTTGGTGACACTGCATGATACAAACAAATGACAGTCACTGGACTCCAACTTACCTAAAATCACGATCATCATAAAGGGACTCAACTGAGATTGGGGCGACAGTGTTTGCACTAAGAATTTCTTTGGTACGTTTAACCTGCTTCTTTAACTTGGCCATTGCCTTGGGTGATGTTCTGACATCAAATCCATTACCAAGCTGTTTGTTGAACTCATCAGCAAAGTACTCCACCAACCTTAATTCCATATTTTGACCTCCAAGTTCAGCATCCCATCGGACCTCCTTCACCTGTAATAGCCCTCATAGATAAGATTTATGTGCATAACTGTTAACACCTCCGGAAAATTATATACTAGCATATCATACAGTAGTGGAAATTATTCAAAAATAATGAAATTTCGTGAATATTCTATCAAGAAAATTCTAGCAACCATTTCATAGAAGATGCACACACAGGTAAAGATATGTTGAACACATATCTATAGTAGAATAACGACAAGTGAAAAAGATACTTCCACATCTGTCTCTGCACGCAACATTTGATCATTCTAAAGCTTTCAAGCTTGTAGAGCAAATTCATATCCTATCAACGAAAGCCTTCATATTAGCAATCTTTTTTTTCTTACTTCAAAAATAATTCACTTACTGGCAATTATTAGAGAACAACAATAGTTTCCATTCCCCTAAGGTACTAAGCATGCAAGTTGTACTCTTATCAAGGTCTCAGTACCATTTTCATAGTAAACCCGTTAATGACAAAATTAGGCAAAACAAAGTAGCATTATATCTTCTGATAAATTAAAGGAAATTCATACTAAAATGAATTCAGTGAGGAACGAAAGTATGCATGAAGTTAAGTTCAAGAAGCAAGTCAAATGGGGATAATATCCCGATTGAGGGAGTGAAAACAATACCTGAAATTGGTTAACTGATACGGTTTTCCCAAACTCTTTAGCATTGTAAGCAGAAAAATAAACAAGTGCAGCATAAGTACTGGCAGCCCCCATATCATAGAAGATGACATGCCTAGAGCCGTTGGAGAAATCCTTATCGATACCGTACTGCAATGCAGCGCCAGAATGCTCATTGATCAAAGACAGCACATTAATCCCGGACAACTCCGCAGCAGCGATTAAAGCACTCCTCTCGGGTACGCCCATATAGGGAGGCACGGTAATTACACAATCCTTAACATTAGCATTAACGTGGGTCTCGGCCAAGCCCAGTGCGTATTTGAACAGCATGGCAACCAACTCCTCGGCAGTAAAATTGCCATTCTCGAGACCTGTCTGGAAGACAGCGACATCCCTAGAAGACTCGGGAGCAATCTGGTAACTTAGATACAAAGAGCGGAGATAATTGAGGGTAAAGTCGTAGGGTTTGGAGATGAACTCGCGGAAATGAGAAAATACATGAGTGGGGTAGCGAGCGACAAGATTAGAAGCTTCCTCTCCGATAAAACGAGCGCCTGAATGAAAAGCAAGGAGAGAAGGAGTCTTACGCTTGGACATTTCGTTAATGGCGATGGAAATGGGAGGCTGCCCCGGTTTGAGATTCACAAGGGCAACTTTGAGTGATTCAGTACCTAGATCTATGCTGCAAACTGCAGATTGTGAAGGCAAAGGAAGGGAGAAGAAGAAGAACATCGACAACAGTATTCCCAAACGGAAAAGGATCGAATCCCAATTCCTCTTCGCCATTGTTGAATGGATCATTATCAAACAGACCCCAGAGGAACTAGAGGTGAACTCTGTAGTGGGAAATGAGGAAGAAAAACTGGAAAATTAGAGAAGATCCAAAGATACATATATATACGGGGCAGGGTCAGAGGTGGAAAGAGTGAGGAAGACTGACGAATGGGAAGAAAACACGTGGAGAAAAGAACACGTGTAAGGATCTGAAAGGAGTGATGGTGTTGGTCGTTGCGCTAGCGGAGGTTTTCGTAAGATGTACGTATAATATAGCTCTGACTCCGACTGATTCTGTAGTGTTTGAGTGGGAGGTTTTAGTTATAATTTATATGAAAGTTTTTCTTATTTTTTTCTTTTTTTTTGGTCTGTAAACGATAGATTATATTATATTAAAGAATTTATATGAAAGTTTGTTTGATGAAGAATATAAAGAACAAAAATAGAGGTATTTATTATGAATATTTGTATGTCAACTACCTTCAATATCTTCATTACCTTCACTATCTTCATACCTAAATTATCTCAATTACTTTCACTATTTCCATACCTAATTACTTTCACTATTTCCATACCTAATTATTTTCACTATCTCCATACCTAATTACTTTCACTATCTCCATACCTAACTACTTTCACTATCTTCATACCTAATTAACTCCATTATTTTTATTATTTACATTATCTCTACTACCTCTTCATCCCTATAAATATGGGTGAAATGTGTAGTTTTGTAAATGAGATTAATACATAAGAAGATATATGAAATACAAGGATCTCTCTCTTCCTCTTCTTTTCATTTGATTTATATCTTACATTTGTTCTATATTTATTTTGTTATCAATAGTTTTATAACACGTTATCGAGACGAGTCTCTAACCAATCGAGACTAGAGGCTCTATTACCAGGGTAAAAATATTTTTGAAGTTTATTTGAAGAATAATCAGGTACGTTATTTACCATTATGACAAATCTTACTAAACTTGAATTTGTGATCTCCGTCATCATCTTCATGATGATTTGAAAAGAGAATATCTTACCTGGTGAAAGATCCCTTGTTTTGTGGGAAAATTTTGAAAGAAAGGTTCGACCACCGGAAGATGGTCGTCCTCCCTAAAACACGGTATAATTGATTGCACCTGGAGTTGCAAGATTTTAAATCCAACAAAACAATGAGTTGTTGATGAAAATCACGATACTTGACCAACGAGTTCTATTCCATTCCCAAGTGAATGATGTTATAACTAATGATCCCGGAAGAGATCGTGGTCGTGGTTATAAGTATGATCATGAATATGTACTCGTGATAAATTTGGCCATTAAAATCATAATTATCAAGATGATAATTCATGTGCTAAAAATGATGATGACTACCCGAAGTGGCCAAAAGAATTAAAACATTATATTATATATTATATGTTTATGTAATATATTATCTTTTGTTATATTTTAATATTTTAGTTATCTTATTATATATATTTAATGTTATTGTTTATAAATATTTTGTTATTATTATGATTAACTCACACGGGTTTGTGAGATTATTTGCTTAATTCACAACCTGAAGTTTGTGAAATTATTTGCTTAATTCACAACCAGAAGTTTGTGAAATTATTTGTTTAATTCACAACCAGAAGTTTGTGAAATTATTTGTTTAATTCACAACCCGAAGTTTGTGAGATTATTTGCTTAATTCACAACCAAGTTTGTGAAATTATTTGTTTAATTCACAACCAGTATGGTGAGATTATTTGATTAATTCACAACTAGAAGTTTGTGAGATTATTTACATTGAATATTATTAACTCACAACCTGAAGTTTGTGAGATTACCAAATGGCTATGATCCCCTTTTATGGGTTGAATGATGACATTGAAAGTGTATGTCTAATTGACGGTGGAACTACACACACCATACCGAAATACGAGAAATATTTTTCTCATTTGAATGTGGGAGAAACAAGTGT
The DNA here is from genome assembly GCA_025388415.1 of Cynanchum wilfordii. Classification (NCBI taxonomy): domain Eukaryota; kingdom Viridiplantae; phylum Streptophyta; class Magnoliopsida; order Gentianales; family Apocynaceae; genus Cynanchum; species Cynanchum wilfordii. Next base: position 573,906 of record JAHSUH010004941.1, on the reverse strand, counting down.
TACCACAATAAATGGTAGTGTAAAACTTATTGAAGGCTCCGGAAGAGCTAATATAATATTACCGGGAGGAACTATGATTGCTATTGATAAAGCACTATTTTCCTCAAAGTCTCAAAGAAATCTATTGAGTTTTAAGGATATCCGACATAATGGATATCATATTGAGACTATGGAAGATAACGGTCATGAATATTTGGCTATTACGAAAATGACCTCCTGAATAAGCATTTGTTGGAAAAGCTACCATCTTTATCCTCCTGGCCTATATTATGCTAAAATTAATGACATTGAGGGCGCATCATTTAGTAAACCCGAAGTTTACTAATCCCGTTATTTTTAAAATTTGGCATGATCGTTTGGGTCATCCGGGATCAATTATGATGCGAAAAATTATCGAGACAACGCACGGTCATCCTTTGAAGAATCAAAGGGTTTTGACTGCCGATAAGCTTTCATGTGCTGCATGTTCCAAAGGGAAATTGATTATAAGGCCATCACCATTAAAGGTAGGAGCTGAAAGTCCTACATTTCTAGAACGGATTCATGGAGATATATGTGGACCGATTAGTCCACCTTGTGGGCAATTTCGATATTTTATGGTATTGATTGATGCATCGACCCGATGGTCGCATGTTTGTTTATTATCTACTCGCAACGCGGCGTTTGCGAGATTACTTGCCCTAATAATTCGCTTGAGAGCGCAATTTCTGATTATCCTATTAAACGAATCCGTCTAGATAATCTTGGTGAATTTTCTTCGCATGCATTTGATTCTTATTGCATGTCGATTGGCATAATTGTGGAACATCCTGTAGCTCATGTTCACACACGAAAAGGGTCTAGCCGAATCATTTATCAAAAGGTTACAGTTAATTGCTAGACCGTTATTGATGAAAACAAATCTCCCCTACAAGACTTGGGGGCATGCTATTTTACATGCCGCAACACTTGTGCGTTTAAGGCCATCGAGTTATCATAAATTTTCTCCACTACGGTTGGCTTTTGGTTCAAGCCTAATATTTCTTATTTGAGAATTTTTGGGTGTGTTGTATATGTTACTATTGAACCAACCCAACGAACAAAAATGAGTCCTCAAAGAAGATTGGGGATATATGTTGGGTATGACTCTCCGTCTATTATAAGGTTTCTTGAACCTTTGACAGGGGACGTTTTTCCGAGCAAGATTTGCTGATTGTCATTTTGATGAGAATTTGTTTCCCAAATTAGGGGAGAGAATAAATGGCATAAAATTGAACTTGCGTGGAGAACATCATTGAATCATTTAGATCCACGCACAAATGTGAGTGAACTGGAAGTTCAAAAGATTATTCATTTGCAACAAATTGCAAATCAACTGCCAGATTCTTTTTGCGACTCGGAAGAGTCACTAAATCGCATATTCCAGCTATAGATGCTCCTATACGAATAGAAGTTCCTGAAGAACAAAAAGTAAATCCTATAGCTAGTTGAATCAAAGGCACGCCGAGCGTGGCCCCCGCCTTGGTTCTAAAAAATAAAAATCCTCGAAAGAAAAGAGGATTAAATGATCCAGAAGATCATGATAAAAATCAAGAGACAACCGATGAAAAGATTCCAACTACAAATGATGAAGAGAATTCGGAAATCTCTATTAATTATACAACTTCGAATAAAAGTTGGGATCGAAGTAAAATTACTATTGATAATGCTTTTGCATATAATGTAGCCCTTGATATTGTCAAGGATAATGAGGATTTAGATCCTTCATCGGTTGAAGAATGTCGGCATAGAATTGATTGGCCTCAATGGAAAGATGCGATTCAATCGAGAGTTAAATTCGCTTGCAAAAGGAGAAGTATTTGGACCTGTAGTCCAAACGCCGATGGTGTAAAACCCGTTGGCTATAAATGGGTGTTTGTGCGAAAACGAAATGAGAATAATGAAGTCGTAAGATATAAAGCACGACTACTCGCACAAGGCTTTTCACAAAAACCAGGAATTGATTATGACCAAACTTATTCACCGTTATTGATGCTATTACACTCCGATATCTTATAAGTTTGGCGTTCATGAAAAAGTGGACATGCGTCTAATGGATGTTGTTACGACTTATCTATATGGAAGCCTTGAAAAGGAAATTTATATGAAAATCCCCGAAGGATTAAAATTACCAAAGGCTTCTAATGGCCCTCGTGAGAACTATTCTATAAAATTACGGGAAATCATTATATGGGCTTAAACACTGACGACGCATGTGGTACAATCGTCTTAGTGAATTCTTATTGAATTCGGGATATATAAAATAACCAAATCTGTCCATGCGTATTTATTAAGAAATCGATTTTGGTTTTGTGATTCTTGCTATATATGTTGACGATATTAATCTCATCGGAACTCCGGAAGAGCTCCCGAGAAGCTATAGATTGCTTGAAGCGAGAATTTGAAGTTAAAGATTTTGGGAAAACCAAGTTTTGTCTTGGGCTTCAAATTGAACATGTGGAAGATGGAATTTTTGTTCATCAGTCAACATATACAACTAAAGTTTTGAAAAGATTTTTCATGGACAATGCATATCCATTAAGTATTCCAATGGTCGTGAGGTCACCTGGATGTAAATAAGGATATTTTTAGACCTCGAGATAATGATGAAGAATTACTTGGTCCTGAAGTACCATATTTAAGTGCTATTGGTGCATTAATGTATCTAGCAAATAGCACTCGACCCGATATAGCATTTGCTATAAATCTATTGGCAAGATTTAGTTCTTCACCAACACGACGACATTGGAATGGTGTTAAACATGTCCTTAGATACCTCCAAGGAACTATTGACCTCGGATTATTTTATTCAAATAAAAATGATCCAATATTAATCGGGTATGCGGATGCCGGTTATCTTTCCGATCCGCATAAGGCACGTTCTCAAACTGGCTATTTATTTACATATGGCAATCTTGCTATATCATGGCGCTCTACAAAGCAAACTATAACAAAGCAACTTCTTCTAATCATGCCGAGATAATAGCCATTCATGAAGCAAGTCGAGAATGTGTATGGTTGAGGTCAATAATACATTATATTAGAGAGAATTGTGGTTTATCTCCCGGAAGTGAGATTCCAACTCCTCTATATGAAGATAATGCAGCTTGTATAGCTCAATTGAAAGGAGGGTATATCAAAGGAGATAGGACAAAACACATTTCACCCAAATTTTTCTTTACTCATGAACTTCAAAAGAAGGGTGATATTGATGTACTTCAAATCCGGTCATGTGATAATCTTGCATTTATTCACTAAGGCTCTTCCGACTGTAACCTTTGAGAAATTGAGATATAAAATTGGTTTGCGTCGGTTCAAAGATTTCAAGAGTTCATCTCAACAGGGGGAGTGTTGAGATTAATACCCGCAGATGTATGGATTATTCATATTCCTCGAGAATGACCAATGTAGGAGGCGTAATTTCAGAAATTACGGTTTCTCACCTGCGCATTGAACGAAATTATTACTACAATCGAACAGAAGTTCGGAATGTTCTTCTAGCAACAAGACTTATGTAGAAGTAAAATCTTCCTTAAGATTCTTCTTGTGGAAGACAATAAAATCAATGTGATGGTAACAAAATCGATGATGAAGCAGTTGAATCACAACATAGAAGTCGTAAATAATGGAGTTGAAGTTGTGCGTACATAAAAGAATATTGTACTCTTTTTTCCTTAATCGGAATTTTTTCCCACTTGGGTTTTTATCCGATAAGGTTTTTAACGAGGCATATTCTTTATGTAATGGATATCCAAGGAGAAGTGAACCATGAAGATTCATCACATTGAATGGAAGTGATAAGGTTTTCATGAGACATATTTATTTACAATGGACATACAAAAAAGGGGAGTATTATGAATATTTGTATGTCAACTACCTTCAATATCTTCATTACCTTCACTATCTCCATACCTAAATTATCTCCATTACTTTCACTATTTCCATACCTAATTACTTTCACTATTTCCATACCTAATTATTTTCACTATCTCCATACCTAATTACTTTCACTATCTCCATACCTAACTACTTTCACTATCTTCATACCTAATTAACTCCATTATTTTTATTATTTACATTATCTCTACTACCTCTTCATCCCTATAAATATGGGTGAAATGTGTAGTTTTGTAAATGAGATTAATACATAAGAAGATATATGAAATACAAGGATCTCTCTCTTCCTCTTCTTTTCATTTGATTTATATCTTACATTTGTTCTATATTTATTTTGTTATCAATAGTTTTATAACAGTATTTATATAAAATATATATTATTGAAATTTGTATTTTCATTAAGAGTAATATAATGTTTAGTGGGACATTTTCCAAGAAAGTCTTAATCGAGATATTAAAATTAAGAAATCAAACAGTAATGAAAAAGGAAAGTTTTTATGGTTAAATAAGATAGAAATGCAATAAGAATGAAATTGAGATTTTTAGTCTAAAATGGATTCATGGATCCTCCAAATTAAATTATTCCTCGTTCTCCTTCGTTTTTTTAGTTGGTATTTCAAACCCTTCCAACCCAAATTAATCCATTCAAGAAGGCCCAACAGTACGGGGTATACTCGCACTTGCGAATATACCAGGAAAGCTCAATAGTGATGATATACCCGTACTTGTGAATATACAAGGAAAGTTCAACAGTGAAGGTATACCCGCACTTGCGAATATATCTCGAATTGTAGAACCTCGGGTGAAGTTTAAACCCTTAACCTCTTGATAAGCCAGGAGGTAAAGGAGAAACTCCTAGACCAATGACCAAGAGAAATTCGAACCCTCAGGAGAGGAGTTATTTCCCAAAATGGCCACATTTTTTAATATCACTTCGTGTTTGGCCATGTTTTTGAAACTATTTCCCAATCTGGCCATAACTCATTCTGTGAATGAGTTATATTGGGTCTCACTAACAAAAAAATTTTTATTTCCTCTCTTCTCTTTCTTTCCCCAATATTTTCATCTCTCCCAAACAACATCTCCCAAACCCTAGATCCGAATCGATCGCCGACCGACTGGAAATCTGCACCGTCGACGCCGAATCAATCGCCGAGGAAGGATATATACTAGCTTCACATTTTGATTCGACAAAAAGGTATGGAGCTTTCCTTGATAAATATATATATATATATAGATATAGATATAGATATATATATATATATATATATATATATATAGGCGGGCCTAGGCTTGATAGATATAGATATAGATATATATATATATATATATATAGGGTTGGGCTTGATATATATATATATATATATATATATATATATATATATATAAGGCGGCCGGGCTTGGGATTAGCACGAAAGCCTTGGCAGAATTAGAAGAATTGAACAAAACCTGTAAATCATTATTACGGGACTATCTTTAAAGATAAAGAAAAATTGAAGGGTCTCTAAGGTTCAAAGCCCTATTTTAGATAGGCTTTCTATTCTCATAATTCCTTATCCCACACTTAGGACAATAAGGAGAAGTAGCCTTCATATGGATTAGTAAGGATCAACTGGGAATCAAACTCAACGTTGCGAGCTCCAAAAGGGAAGGACTTTATTCTTAGTAATTGTGTATATATATATATCATTTTCCTGAAAAAAAAAATTAAGAAAAAGAATGGATTTTTTCCCTTTTAAAGTTTTATTGAAGTGTTCATAGACGACTAATTTTTTCAAAATTGATTCTACTTGTAAAAAAAGTTGTACTGCTTGTATTACTTTTTACTTCATTTAATACATTTTTTGTTTTCCTAAAAATTATTGTTGTATATTGTATTGTGTCCATGATAATAATCGAATACTCAAATGTCTATGTTTATTATTCTAGCATATCAAAATATGTATAAGTTATTATGTGTAATTTTATAATGACATGTATTCCTTTTGTTTGTCCAAATTTCACTGGCATATCCTAGGGTAGTTATATATTTCTTTTTAACATATAAAACTAAACTAATAACATATCAAATTTCTCAGCCTCCCGAAGACAATCGAACACAAGAAAATATAAGTGGTTTATCTTCTCGGTCTTATGATGACTGTATTGCTTGAAGAAACTATACCATGTACCGAAATTAGACCTCGACGAGTTCGGAAGGCCGTTAATAGATTTACCCCCGAATGATATGTAATAGTAATGAACTTGTTTTGACATTGTTGTATTACGAATTAATTAAATGGATGTTTTGATATTAATATTTTAACTTTTTTGAATTGGTTAAGTATTAATAGTGATGAACTTGTTACGATTATTTGAATTGGTTAAGTATTAAAAGTGATGAACTTGGGCAGTAGCATTCTATGACTCATACAGAGAATGAGTCATAGCATTCTTCTCTGTCGTGTCTAAAAATTTTATTTTGGGCAGTAGAGAATTCTATGACTCATACAGAGAATGAGTCATAGCATTCTTATCTGCCGTGTCTAAAAAATTTTTTTTTGGGCAGAGAGAATTCTATGACTCATACAGAGAATGAGTCATAGCATTCTTATCTGCCGTGTCTAAAAATTTTATTTTGGGCAGTAGAGAATTCTATGACTCATTCTCTGTATGAGTCATAGCATTCTTCTCTACCGTGCCTAAAAATTTTATTTTGGGCAGTAGAGAATTCTATGTGGCAGTATAGAATTCTATGACTCATACAGAGAATGAGTCATAGCATTCCTCTCTGCCGTGTCTAAAAATTTTATTTTGGGCAGTAGAGAATTCTATGACTCATACAGAGAAATTAAGCATACAGTCCTATTAAGTACCACATAATGTCGCAGATATCGTAAAAACCAACTCCAACTTGCAGTAGTTTCTTCATCAACAATTGCAAATGCCAAGGGATATATATGGTTGTTTGCATCCCAACTACTTGCAATTAGGAGAACGCTTTTATATGCACCTCTAAGAAATGTACCATCTATAGAAATGACAAGTCGACAATGGGCAAAACCGGAAATAGATGCCTTGAAAGACCAAAACATGTAGTTAAATACCTTATCATTTTCAACATTGGATTCATTGTGTTTCCAATGTAAGATTGTGTCTGAATTTGCATCTTGTAAGGCATGCATATACTTCGTAATACTTTGAAAGTGTCTTCCCAACTCCCGAACAACATTTCAACTGCAGCTTTCCTCGCGTGCCATCCTTTCTTGTAAGAACAACTACATTGGAATACGTTGTGCACTTCTTTTTGGATGACACTCACATGAGTCTCTGGGTCATTCCTTATGAGATGTAGGATGTTTATTGCAATATACTTATGTGTCATATTTTTATGGTTATTATTCACAACTCGCATGATACACGCGTGATCATGATTTAAAACTAAAATCTGCCATTGATTGAATGATTGTTTCCAAATGACTAGAATATACCAATTACATGGATTTTGTGTAGTCTTGTTCTTGAAATTTCCAATCTATGACTCATTCCTAGAATGAGTCATAGTATTAATATATATATATATATATATATATATATATATATATATATATATATTACACTGGAAATAAGAGGAAAAAAAAATTAAAAAAATTTCGAGAGAGAAATTTTGGAGGGAAATTGTACCTATGATGACTCATTCCTAGAATGAGTCATAGTATTTTAAAAATATATATATATATATATATATTATAGCTGGAAATAAAGAAAAAAATAAGAAACGGACGTGAACTGTTAACGGAAAGAGGAGGAGAGAGAAGAATAGAAAAGAGAAAATGAGGAGAGAGGAAATAAAAAAAATTTTGTCGGTGAGACCCAATATAACTCATTCACGGAATGAATTATGACCAGATTGAGAAATAGTTTCAAAAACATGTCCAAACACGGAGTAAGTTTTTAAAGTATGGCCAGTTTAGGGAAAAACTCCTCAGGAGAGACTTCTAGACCATTAGGCCATCTTGACAAGCGAAGAGGTAAGAGAGAAACTCCTAAACCAATGGTCATGAGAAATTCAAACTCTCAACCTTTTGGTTGAAGGATGAGAGACTCCTAGACCATTAGGCCAGGAGAGGAACTTCCTCCTTTGTTAATATATATATATTTGGAATATTATATTTTTATACTAATTCTTTTATTCATACTAAATAATCAATAATCCCAAAAATAATAAATTAAAAATTAGAATAAAATTCGGTATTAATATCCATCAATTTAGGCTGCCATCTCCTCTCATATCTTTTTCTTTCTATCCCGATTTTCCTTTTTTTTAATAAACATTCGTTTCTCCCACCTTAATTATGCCTTAATTATGAGTCTTGTGGGCTTACTTTTTTTTTCTTAAAAAAAAAAATAAAAAAATAAAAAAATAAATAAAATTGAACTTAACTGTTGGGTTTCATTTGAGTTTAGGATTGGGCTCATACTTTTTTTATATTCTTAATTCAAGTTATCTTACCAATTAGACCTAAAGAATAATAACAAAATTAAAAATCCTTCAATTATTAATATTATTAAAATATAAAAGACTAGAATTATTTTAATACTTATATGACACATAAAAGGCAATAAATAAAATAAGTACAATAAACACTAAGTATTATAAGTTAAAAATATATAAATCAACATACTATTAATTATATAAAATAAATAAATGAATAATCATTATTTATCATAAAAGAAATATGAATTCAATTTAAAGAAAATAGAGGCAGAATATTTAATTTTAAAAAAGGTGAAAATAAAATATTTAACTTAAATAATTTAGGTAAAATTAAAAAACTCCCTCCGAAAAGTGAGGGTTTGATAACTCGATTTTATATCGTGTTTTTATACATTAATTGTGTTCAATTCGAGTTAATTATGGAGCTAATTGGACTTAATTGAATGGGAATTACACAAATTCTTTATGTTTTCGATTTCAGAAGTTTCAGGGACCAAAATTGAAGAAAGAAAGAAATCGGGGACTAAATTGCAATTTATGAGTAATGCGTGCAACATCGTGCCACACACGCGCAACACTATGCCATACAAGTGCCGTGCCGCAACGGGCCAGCACCGTGCCGCTATGGCCTAGTAAATGTCCCACATTGGAAAATTTCTGTTTTCCGCCCATCTCACCCCCATAAATATGAGGCATCATGTGCAAGCTTTGGCACACCGTAATCACTCGAGCAGGAGCATTTCCCGAGTTCCTAACCCATAGGAATTTCGTGATAAGCTCTAGTCGAGATTCGGTTTTCATTTTTTTTCTCTCTCGAGTGTAGGGTTGAGCCTCGACCATAAGGGATACCCTATAGTTTAGTTGAGGGGAGTGGTAGTCGAAGATCTGCAGAGCGGGATAAGGATCCAGAGACGAGTCTCGGCGAGGTCCCGGAGGATTAAGCTAGTCCGTGGAAGCAGTGAGAGCAACACGACAACTTTCTCTTTCCTTTTCTTTTTGTTCTTGTATTACTTTTCCTTTATATGTTATGATTCTGTGTCCTAGGATTCTCTTTATTTAAATTGATTAATTAATGATTTATACATTTCCGGAAAGGATACGTTTTAATATTTATTATGAATTGCTTATTGTTTTACGCTTTCGATTTGATTCTCGTATTGAGTTTATGCTATGAAACTTAGGTTGATGCATGATACTACAATAGTTAATTAAATTGACGGTTTGTTAAGGAGACCCGACCATAGGAGAATTAATGAATTGCCGGATTAGGTGTAATAACTTGCATCGACCATAATGAGGTTAAGCGGCCTAATAATCTCGAGTTAGTAATCAATGCAAATCTTAAGATTAACTTATTAAATTCACGACTTAATAATTAATATACAAAGGTTTAGGATTACTTGCAACGACCCGTATTGAGGTAATCACATTAGATAACTCGGCGGTAGTAGTAAGACGATTCGAATTCATAATTGCCTTAGATCCATTTGCAAATTGAACTTTCGAACACTGTTCAACTTAATTAATCATACGTACTTCATTAGAGATCTTAGCTAATTATTTTCCATTCTTGTTTTAATTATTCTTTGAACAAACATATCTGAATTGAATGGACACATAGGACTAATTCCCCGAACCTTAAAGATTGTCATAATTGGTAGAAACTAACCAAATGGCCACCAACGTTCCCGTGGATACGATATTTATAAATTTAAAATTCGTGGTACTCCCGTGTTACTATCTCGCATGCGATAGGTACTCTGCCTTAGTTGTGTTTGATTTTGTGACACTGTTTTGTGAGATTATTTGCTTTATATGATACTATATTTTACTCACTCAAAACACACACCGGGGTTTCTCTCAAATTGATGCGGTTGCATGGTTCTCAGTGATACGGCGGCGGCAACTAGGGTTTGACTTTTTCTTGGTTTTTTATTCATTGTTTTAACGGCTTTCTGTTGCTCTTTCTACGATTATGTTTCCTTCTGCTAGGTGTGGTTTCTTGTATTGGCTTCTTCGTGTTTTCTTTTTACTTCGGAAGCTTCTGAAGTTGGTGGGTAGGGTTTCTATAGAGGAGTCTATCCTTAAGAAACTTGGTCAGGTTGCGTTGGATGTGGACGATTCTTTGTTGTTCCATGTTGATGATGATGATATACGCGCTGGTCTGAATGAATGCACCTGTAGTGTGGTGGCATGTCTTTTTGGTGGGATGGGTTTCAACGTTGCTGGTTTCAAGACGGCAATGATGCAGGCCTGGTAGTATCCCGAATTCACTATCCAGCAGTTACAACATAACTTTGTTCAAATCCTTTTTGATTCGTCCGACAAAGTTGATTTTGTTTTAAACCACGGACCGTGGAATTTTGATAATCATCTGATAGTTATTAGACCATGGAGTGCGCATGGGCCTCCTAATCCGGAGGACTTTATTACGGAAAGTTTTTTGGATGCACTTCATTGGTTTGCCACGGTACTGTTACACGCTTGATGTTGGGACTAAATTGTCCAAATTAATTCGTGATTATTCTAATCTACAGATCCGCAGAGATCGCAGAACTAGTGCAAAGTTCTTTCGTATTCGTGCTAGGGTTTCATTGGTAAACCCATTGAGGCGCTGTATACGTCTTTGCACTCCAGATGGCTCGTTATTCCCTGCGCTAATTAAATATGAGCGACTACCCACCTTTTGTTTCTTTTGTGGGAGGATTGGCCATCGGTATCGGGGATGCGCAATGAACAATGGTGAAACCCAAGTGCCTGATATGAAATTCGGACCATGGATGGGAGGCGTTGATAATCTTCTATCGGACTTGATCGAGGCGATTGTTGATCCGATGCATTTTGTTATGGAAACGGATCGAGATGAGGGTACGGCTTCTGCTGGGATGGATGCTACTACATCTTCTCAATCTGCTACTCCAGTAGATTCCAATCTCTCCCGTACCCATGATCTTTCTATAATTTCAAACGTGGGTGCAATGGTGTCTCGTGGAGAGGATACCCGATCTCTTACCCCACATAAGCGGGCTTCACCAATGCATGAGGGTGAACTGGATGCTGCTCTATCTGTTGTTTCATGCAAAAAACTCAAAGCTCCAACTGCGCAGGCTGGCAATCAGCCCCGCCGAGTCCAATGAGTTGCTTAGCATGGAATTGCCGGGGTTTGGGCTCGCCTCGGACAATTCATGAACTTAGAAGCCTCATTCGGTCCGGAAAACCTGATGTTTTGTTTCTCATGGAAACTAAACTCCCCGAAGATCGAATGTTACAGTTACGGTTTAAACTTGGGTTTCAATGTGGTGTGGCAGTTAGACGCAGAGGCCTTGGGGGAGGTCCTTGCACTATTGTGGCACGATAACATTGACTTATTTGTGCTAAATTTCTCTGTTGGACATATACATGTCTCGATAAAAAATTGGAAGCTTGGCTTGCATGGGTATCTCACTGGTTTTTATGGACACCCGGAGGCAGCGATGAGAGAGCAGTCGTGGGCTCTACTTCGCCGCATAGCCCCCGATCCCAGCACTCCGTGGATGGTATGTGGTGATTTTAATGAGATCTTGACACCAGATGAGTCGTCTAGTAGCTACGTGCGCCCCGCTGAACAAATGGCTAGGTTTCGGAGAACGATTGATGAGTTGGAATTAAACGAGATAAAGGGATCTGGCCCTTTTTTCACTTGGTGTAACAATCGTAAGGGCGATCATATAACTTGGACACGGCTGGACAGAGTTTTTGGAAATAATTCCCTGTTGCAATCTCAGGTTATCTCTTCTGTGGCTATCTCCACTTCTTCATCAGATCACTGTGCGATCAAGGTTTACTTCAAAGATTTGGAATTTACCTCCATACAGTCGGGACCAAAGCCGGTTCGTACCGAGCTCTGGTGGTTTACCGAGGAAGCATACACTTTTTGCTTCTTGTGGACTAGACAATAAGTGAAGAATGTTGAATAGAAAATTTTAGAAAATGACAATACTCCTTGATTTCTCTCCCTCAATCAGTCAGTTTTACTATTCACAATTACTCACTGTTGTTTCTATTTCATGAGTCATGAATCATTTATGGTAAAGAGTGAAAGTTTATCTGTCTGCCTATAAATCATAAAAATATTATAGAAAGAGATGACTTTCGTTAAATAATGAAGTTTCTATAGAAAGGTTCCGCATAATTTTGTGACAATCATCCTAAGATGTCATGCATTAAGGTTAGTGTGGATCCAAGGATATCTGTGGGCATGGTCAAAAGGTTTTCTCTTATTCTCTTTATTCCTACTTTTCCCATTATTCAGCAATGCTTTGTACTGTAGCTTCTGCATTTTTGCATCATGGCATGAGTTTTCTTCAATTAAGCGTATATTCTGCCCACTTTGGTATTCATAACAAAGAAGAATTTGGTATTTTTTTGCAGCGCATTTTTGTGTTTGCCCTACTTTATTTATCTTTTGTTAGTTTCCTGTTTGATGTCTTTATCCGTCCATCTATATGTGTATTTCCATTTTTCTTGGTCTGAACAGGAGTTTCTCCGTTCCGTCCGGGCACGGAGACGTTATTGGGCAAGGAGCTATGCTGGATGGAGACGCTTTACTGCATCACAGCCTGGTCCTGCTCATAGAGCTTTAGCTTCTCTAGAGAACATGGGCCGTATAAATTTCATGATCACCCAAAATGTTGACAGGTATAGTGCTAGCATCTGATCTCCTCTGTCGTGCATGCTATAAATGCTTTATGTACTCATCTTCCACCAGCAATAGTCTAAACCAAGGAGAGTGAAGAGATGCAAAAACCAACCTTGTAATTATTCTCTTGTCTCAGGTTGCACCATCGTGCTGGCAGCAACCCACTGGAGTTACATGGGACTGTTTATACTGGTTGTGGTTTTTCTCTCTCGAAGTTCCTTTCAAGATCAAGTAAAGGCTCTTAATCCAAAGGTTAGTCTTTAAATTCTAAGGGCTAATGGAAACTTATATGCTTAAATTTTACCACTTATTCAGTTTTACATCTAATATATCATGAATTTCCCTTGTATACAGAGAGCTTAGAAGAAGTCTCTGTTTTATAGCGCAACTTATGAAGTAGACGCAATTAAGAAACATTGAACTACATATTTCCCAATATCTGCTTGTACAAATTGTATATAAGTGAAGTTAGAGTTTTCAAACAGAGTAATTATCCCAATTAGACAGTTCTTTTAGATCTTACCTAGAAAATAAATGCATTCCTAATATCAATGTAAAATTGAAACATTTTCTTTTGGAAATCATACTGTTGTATCCACTGCTTGGTTTTCTGTTTATGTGCAATGTTTATTGGCTTTGGAATTAGGAATTTCCTGACATCCTGTAACCTTCTATTTTCCATTAATTGTATCAAATATGCTGCTTATGGTATAACAGTGGAACCTTTTAATAACATTTGTTGTGAATGTGAGACTCTTGGTACATGTGTTACCAAGTTTAGGATATGGAATAAACATTAAGAAGAAAACCTGTGATTTGCTATCTAGAGACTGCTTTGTTGTGTGTCCAACTATTTGTTTCTTTTGCTGCTTGTGTATCCTTCTTTTCTTTATTCTTTATTTCTTCTAGATTATTGCAGTTCTAAGTGTAACTAACTTACACTTATCCTTTTGTTTTCCTCTTTTGGGAATCTCGTTGAATTTTTTCAATGCAGTGGGCAGAAGCAATTGAGAATTTAGACTATGACAGTCGGTCAGACAAAGGCTTCGGGATGAAGATAAGGCCTGATGGAGACATTGAAATTGATGAGAAATTCTGGGAGGAGGAATTTCATATCCCCACCAGTCATAAATGTAGTGGAACACTCAAGCCTGATGTAAGTCATTTTCATCAGCATCTGATATTGCCCTTACTGTCTACTAGTTTGCTAGGAAGACAGTGAGCTAATATATAAGTGATTGAAACAGAAATGCGCCTGCTCTACTTCAAAATATAATACTTGTGGGAAATGAAAAGCCCGAAATGTTGCAAATGACAAAACATCCTTAACTAGAAATTTGGGCAACCTTCTAATATTCAAAAACAACATAGTAAATGAAGGCTGGTGAAGACCCTACTAAGGCACCATTGATTGCTAATAATAGGTTACAGAAGAATAATTAGTAAAGAAGATTTATTTTTCTTGTTGGAAAATCTTTAGCTGTGGTTTTACTGAAGTGATTGATATATCTTGATAGATCTACACCTTTAAAGATGCCATATACTCCAGAAACAGCAGGTCACCGGGTTGAACATAAATGCTAAGGCTGTCAATAATATAGATATATACTCATATAAAAATTTAAATATTCATCTACCTTTTTTAGTGCTGAAGCGGTCAGAGCTGGCTTAATATCCTATAGTGATCCCTTAACCTTCTTTATTTCTCAGCTGGCTTATTTCTTTTTTGCAGGTTGTTTTCTTTGGTGATAACGTGCCAAAGGCTAGAGCTGATAAAGCTACGGAAGCTGCTAAAACATGTGATGCTTTCCTTGTCCTTGGTTCATCCTTGATGACTATGTCTGCTTTCCGCCTTATTAAGTAAGAATTATTTGATATGCTTCGAGTAGTTCACGTTAAACACAAATAGAAATTTTCGAGGAATATATATATATATATATGTTTTTATCTCTATAGAGCTGCTCACGAAGCTGGTGCTGCTACTGCAATTGTAAATATTGGCGAGACACGAGCTGATGCATTTGTACCTCTAAAGATCAATGCTCGTCTTGGCGAGGTACAGTTCTAATGCAGTTAGGTTTCTCTGCGGACTTGTGTCCTACTATCATTAATTGCAGCATCTCTAATGATACACTGATTGTGCAGATACTGCCAAGAGTGCTTGCTGCTGGATCCCTTAGTGTCCCTGTACCTTAGACACAATCTGATGATTAAGGTAATATTATAGATAGTTTTTGCTTTATTATATGTTTTACAGTGTTTTATTGATATTTTATTTATTTATTTATTTTTTTTTTGTTGTTTTGATCCTTTTTCTATTTTTTTTTTCTTCATATTATTTTCTGGTGACCTTTCTAGTCATTCTAATCATATTTTGATTACTTTTTAATCAATTTAGGACCTTGCTAAGTTTTAATTTTTTCAATCAAATTATGACATATATAGATTAGTTTTAGAATCCTAACTTTATCATAAATTAATCAAAATATAATTGAAATAGTCACTCAAAATTATATGAATACCAAAAAAAACCAATTACATGGACCAATTTTCCTATGTTTTACTGATTGTTATTGGACTGTTCATTCCTTAACAATTTCAAGAGGAATTGATGATGCCATGTTAAAGAAATTATTGCATTTTTTTTAGGAACATGGATGCTTTTGGAAGGGGTTAAGTTTGCTCAAGTGTCTTATATTTACTTATTCATTTTCTGCTTCAACAAGAATGATTACATTTCATTTGTCAAAATTAATTTAGAAATAAACATTTTAATTATTTCCATCCACCTCTTTTTCAGCAGGAACTGCATATATATATATATATATATGTGTGTGTGTGTGTGTGTCTTTCAAGATTCAAAAAAAAGGCTGTTACAAGATATCTAACTGCAATGCCACAAAAACTCTTTATCATAACGAGAATCATATGCATTTTGAAGATTAATAAACTAACAAAATACATTTTTTCCCCATATTCACCATAAACAGAAGTCTTTTGTAATGGGACTTAAACCGCAACTTGTTCTAATGAACTTTGCAATTTATTATTATTATTTTTTTAACTACATAAATTATACCTGTAAATTTTATAAATTTGAGGATAATATTATAGATTTTGTCAGGTGATAGCATTATACATAATTATTTCATGTCTCATGTTTTTCTGATATCTTGTATTGTATCTTTTGTGAGTCAAATCGATATTTTATTTTATTCAATAAATAAGAGGTAAATTTGTTATTTTATCCCAGTTACACCTCAACTAATCGAGAATTTGAATTTAGCACCTAAACTTTTTTTTTTCTAACTTTTGTACTCCAACTTTCAAAAATCGCTTATATTGCACCTCTGTCCAAACACAGAATCCGTCTATTTTTTAGGGGTATTTTCGTCTTTTGAATTAAAAAATATATTTAGTAAAAAAAAAAACAGAAACTGTACGAATTGAAAAAGGTCCAAAGAACCCATCAATTTCCATTAACAAAAGCACAAAACTTTTCAACGAGTGAAGAAAATTAAAGAAAAATTTGTGCGCGCAACATTTGGTCATTCGATTGAAGTGTTTTATGTAAAAGTCAGAATCTTCCGGAGAAAAAGTTAGAGTTTGATTGCCTAACAAACGAACGAAGGAAACTTTTCTGCAAGCAAAAGAAATTAAAGTAAAATTTGGGCGCGCAGTACATTTCGACATTCGATTGCCGTGTTTTCTGAAAAGTCAAATCTTTTGGAGAAAAAGGAGAATTTTGTTGAAGTTTAGGTGTACATTTGGGCGGTGAGAAGCGCAGACAAGAAAATATGAGTTGGAAAGTCAAAAGATAGGAAAAACGATTATATTGATCCATACATCTTATACGGTAAGTTTTGAATCATTATTTTAGTTCCTTTTTGTTTCATATTGTATGGGTTGACTGTTTTCCTATTTATTTATGTTCAAATATTACATTTTTGAATGTCAGCTACTGTGCATGTCTACTGTTTGCATTTAACGTTGGTTATAGTTATGAATGTGGTGTTGTTTGGGAATTTGATGTATAGTGCAATTAGAGTGCATGCTTATTTGAATTTACTGAATAATTTGAAAATAATCTACTATTGGGTATATGTATGGATGTGGTGTTGTTTGGGAATGTAATGTACAATGCTGAATTTAGTGATGAAGTTAGAGTGCATGCTTTTTGGATGAGTCAAATGTGCAGTGCAAATGTGAAAATATTTAGATTGAAAATAGATTTCCCATTTTTTTCAATTGCATAACCTGATGATGATTTGTTTACAATTAAATTCTTTTATGATGGTGAATGGTGAGAAGAATGGGGATATAGATCATTTAAGATGGGAAATGAAAATATGTAGATTATTGTAATAAAGATTGTTTGAGTTTATTGGACAAAAATAGTATAGTATAGTTCATCACGAGAATAAACAAAAGGGCTAATGCTATATGCTTACCTAGAACCAATAGGTACCTTTAAAGATGGATTGAGGTTAGTTGCAAGGGATGAAGACTTGGTGGAAATGTGCAATTGGGAGCCTAGATTTAAAGTTATAGAATTTTATGCAGAAAAGAGGCCAGCTAAAAGTATCATTAATATTTTTAAAAGCCAGCCATACGTGAAAAAACCTGAAGTAAAAAGTTCGGTAGTTATTGAGGAAATAGATGAACCAAGAGTAGAACATGTTGAACCTAACAATAGAAGAGCTAAAAGGGTTGTCAAGCCTCTTTTATTGGAATGACATTGATAAGTCTATTTTATATCATGTTTAATTTAGAGTTTAATTGGACTTAATTGTCTGGAAATTACGCAAATTTGTTATGTTTTCGATTTTTGAAATTTCAGGGACCAAAATTGAAGAAATGAAGAAATTAAGGACTAAATTGCATTTTTTTGAAGAGTTTTACTATGGTTGTACTAAATGGACTACGACTGTAGTGCCAGTATGGCAGTACTGAGGTGACTACAGCCGTAGTAGGGCTCTAGAGGCGAAAATCTTGGCTTTTCAAGTCTACTCAAACTCTACCTCTTACTCCTATAAATAGAGGCGGCAATCAGGCTATTCTTTACAATCACAACTCACCACTAGAGCACAGAGTTGCATAGAAATCGAAGGATTTTGAGTTTCTATTTCATAGATTTTCGGAAATTTTGCCTCGCAGTTAAATACTTTCTAGTTTAAATATTTTTGTTCTTTAGCTTTAGAGTTTGAACCTCGACCATAAGGGAGAGCTCTATCGCTTAGTTGAGAGGTGTGAATTCTAGAAGATCTCGAGAGCAAGACAAGGAGTAGGCTAGTTAGAATTCTTGAAGAATCGGAGGTTAAGTCCCACCGTTGAAGTAGTGACAATCAAACGACAACTTTTTCTTTCCCTCTTCTCGGTTTTATTATTCTTTATCCTTTATCAATTTAGAACACTGTCTTTTGGGATTCTATTTTTATTAATAATACAATTAGAATTATTATCTTAATTTCTCGAGAAGGATACTGTTTATGATTATCATTGTGATTACTATTGCTTTATGCTTTCAACTTGATTTATTATTCAAAAAATGCCATGAGAGTTAGGGTTGCATCTAGTTGAGTATTTATTTGAAATAATTTATTACTTTGACGGTTTGTTAATGAGTCCCGACCATAGGAGAGTTAACAAATTGCCAGATTAGGTCTAATAACTTGTGGCGACCATACCGAGGTTAGGTAGCCTAATAATCTTGAGTTTGAACTTATTTTACATCTTAGGGTTAACTATTAAATTCAGAATTTGATATTAATCTTAGAGATATTAGGATTACTCATGGCGACCATACTGGGGTAATTAATTTAGATAACTCGGGTACAATAGTAAAGTTAATATTAATCATAATTGCCTTAGATCCGCTTATAAGCTATATCCTCGAATATAGGTCATCCTAATTGAATCATCGGAACTAATTAAGAATCCTAAATCTTATCTGTTTCAATTCTATTTATGTTCTAACAACAACCTCAAGAATTGATTCTTACCATAGAGTTACTTCCGTTAATAAATTCTTGTCATAATTAATAATTGCTTATAACTATTATCAACGTTTGTGGGTCTATACGATATTTATAAATGTAAAATCATTGATACTACCAAATTACTATATGCATACGATAGGTACTCTGCCTTAGGTTTTGGTTATTTAAGTGACAACCTATTTGTTTTCCTTGAATTAATCTTAATCATAATCTATGCTAAAAATATAGTAACCAAAATATACATCAGGCATGGTGAAGTTAGACAACATGGGGTGGTTGAAATACAAGAAAGAGAGGCGGTGACAATGGAAGTTGAGGATGGTTTGGTTTCAGTTGAAATGGAAGCATTACATGAAGAAGAAATGGTAGAAACAATAACACAGGAAGAGGGTGAAGTGAGAGATGCTTGTGTGGTTGAAATAGAAGAAAGAGAGGCAGTTGATGATGTTGTTCAAATGGGAGCATTTTCACAAGAGGTACCTGAAGAATCTATAACACAAGTTTGTGGAGTGAGTCAACCTGTGGTTGAAATGGAAGAAAGAGAGGCAGTTAGAGATGGTGAACAACAAGGGAATGAAATGCAAGGACACGATGTAGATACTAGAGTTGTGCATGAAGAACAGAAAGATGGTGAAGATGATGAATGAGACCATTTTATTGATGCTCAAGAAGAGTTGGTTGAGCAATCTACTAATGACCAACAACATGGAGATGAGTTAGAAAGTGCAAAACCAACATAAGCACCTGATGGACATGAACATGATGTGCCTGTTAGAGATTATGAACAATAGGAGGGGCAGGGAGGTGAGGTAGACACTCGGAATGTGCATGAACAACAAGAACACGATGAGCATTTTACAGACGTTGATGAAGATTTTATAGACCATTTTACTAATGATGATGACTATTGTAAAGAAGACAATTTGTTTTAAAATGAAGATAGACAACAACAACAAGACCAAAGTACTACAAATGCTGGACATGCTGAACATGTGAATGAGCGACATGGATATGAGGTAGGCAATGAAAATGAATACTAGGAAGGTGAATTATACAGTGGAAATGAAGATCATGGAACTCAATTAGATAATGCAAATGAACATGAGGGACATGAGCATGAAGAACACCAAGCAATATGTTGGACATGCCCATGAACAACATGGGGATGACTCTGGAACTGTACTAGTTGGTACAACTAAACAACGTGTTGATTTTGATGATGATTTTGTATCGGACTCATTGGTAAGTGGCAATGATAACTCTAAACAAGCATTTGAGTTGAGGAACAAATATACATTTTTTGATGCAGAAAGGGAAAACCCAAATCCCTCATTTCAAGTAGGTATAGTGATAACTCATTTTTATATGATATTTTTATCATTAATTGTGAGGATTTCAAAAAGATGTGAGAAACTACTCTATAAATGAAGGGAAAATGCGAAAATTCTGGCTTTGTGCGGAAAATGTGAGAGCTTTTGGACCAAAAGTAGAAGGAAGCGTGAACGTGTTGAGGACTAAATCGCACTTATGAGAACTACGAGACACTTATACTACAACAATCGCGAAACTATTCTATACGTGAAGATATGAAAACAAAAATGATAGAAAATTTTCTAAGTCTAAAGTCCCAAAATGATAAGTCTCTATAAACTAACCCAATCAACCATCCAATAGAGGCATCATGTGCAAGCTTTGAAAAATCCTATAATTTATAAAAACCGGAAGTGCCTAGGGCATAGGAATATCGTCTATTCACTACGAGAATCAATTTTCATATTTGTTTTCTTCTCGAGTGTAGGGTTGAGCCCAACCATAAGGGATACCCTATAGTTTAGTTGAGGGGAGATGGTAGGCAAGACGCGCTCGGCGGGTAAGGATCCGAACACAGTCTCGGCGATTGTGGAGGATTAAGCTAGTCCGTGGACCGGTGTTACACCAACTTTCTTCTTTTCTTTTCTTTTCGTTCTTGTATTTCTTTTCCTTTATATGTTATGATTCTGTGTCCTAAGATACTCTTTATTTTGATTGATTGATTAATGATTTATACATTCCTAGGAAGGATACGTTTAAATATACATTATGAATTGCTTATTGTTTTGCGATCTTCGATTTGATTCTCGTATTGAGTTTATGCCATTAAACTTAGGTTGATGCATTATACTACAATAGTTAATTAAATTGACGATTTGTTAATGAGTCCCAACCATAGGAGATTTAAAGCGTTGCCGATTAGTCTAATCTTAATACTCCAAAACATGATCATATTTAATGTCATGTTCATAATCAATGCAAACCTTAAGATTAACTTTTTAAACTTGACGTACCTTTAATAATTAATCTACAAAGGTTTATGATTACTGCGACAACCATATTGAGGTAATCACATTAGATAATTCGGTATTGTAGTAAGATGATTCGAAGTCATTATTGCCTTAGATCCATTTGCAAATTGAACTTTCGAACATTGTTCACCTTAATTAATCATACGTACTTCATTAGAGATCTTAGCCAATTATTTTTCCATTCTTGTTTTACTTATTCTTTAAACAACATACATGAATTGAATGGACACCTAGGACTAATTCCCGAACCTTAAAGTTTGTCATAATTGGTAGAAACTAACCGGTTTAGCAAACGCTTCCGTGGATACGATATTTATAAATTTAAAATCGTGGTACTC
The DNA here is from genome assembly GCA_025388415.1 of Cynanchum wilfordii. Lineage (NCBI taxonomy): Eukaryota > Viridiplantae > Streptophyta > Magnoliopsida > Gentianales > Apocynaceae > Cynanchum > Cynanchum wilfordii. Next base: position 552,157 of record JAHSUH010004941.1, on the reverse strand, counting down.
TCGTGTTACTATCTACATGCGATAGGTACTGATGCCTTAATTGTGTTTGATTTTGTGAGACTGTTTGTGTGAGATTATTTGCCTTATTTGATATTCATTTTTACTCACTCAAAACACACACCAATGAGGTTTTCCAGTGGTGAGGAATTCAAAAAAGTTGTGAGAAACTACTCTATAAATGAAGGGAAAATGTGCAAATTTAGGCCTTCCGAGCAAAAAATGTGAGAGCTTTTGCAAGATAGAAGGATGCTTACGTGTCGAGGAAAGCCCACAAAAAAATCGAGAGACACTTATACTACAACAATCTCGAAAATATTCTATGTGAAGATATGAAAACAAAATGATAGAAAATTTTCTAAGTCTAAACCAAAATATAAGTCTCTATAAACTAACCCAATCAACCATCCAATCTGGAAAATGCTAAATATCCTATTATTTATAAAAAACCGGAAGTGGGGGAAAAATAGTCTTTTCACACAAAAATCAACTCAAAATTCGGAATTGAGGAGGGACAGTGTTTTAGGGATCCAAGAGTGCAACCACAAAGGGTCATTTGGGGCGTGTTGGTCTCCGTTGTTCTTCCTTCTTGTGCGTGGTGGATCCTTCTTGGAGGGCGTGTTTGTGTGTAGTGAATCACTAACAAACTAGGGCACTTTTGGCCCTTGGGCCAACTTCAATCTTAGTTGGATTGCCCCAACGGCCCTCAAAACAGAAATATAACAATTAAATACAAAATTAACCAATTTCTCTCAATTTAAACCATTAAAGCTTCTCAATTATGCACATTTAATACTCCAAAATATGATCATATTTAATGTCATCGGGTATCCTCTGAAACTTGTAAGATCCGTAGAGCCTCTAATCATACCTTTATTACTTTGATTCCTAAGTCTATTTGAAAGCTTAGAAGTTCATTTATATGCCAAAGAATTTAGGTGGCCCGGGACTACGACGGATGATCGACTTTAATCATGCCCTGGTTACGAAGCTTGCATGGCAGGTGAGCACTGCTGGTAATAAGACTTGGGTACAACTAGTGCGGGAAAAATACTTAAGAGGAAGACCCATTCTGGATTTGCAACAACCTAATGTGGCTGCATCTTGGCTATGGAGTGGAATTAGAAACTGCATAAGTTTCCCGAGGAGTAGTGTGTGCTTTCAGGTGGGCACTAACTAAAAAATTAGGGTTAAGGGCAACCCTTGGTTACTGAAGATGCCTGTATTCGGTATCCCCGAGCATATTAACATCCCACCACATATCACATATGTGGAAGACCTTAAGGATGTCGGGGGAACTACTTCGAATACTAGCTTGATTACTTCCATCTTCCCTTCCCCTCTTAGGGAAGTGATACTAGATACCCCGATTTTTGAATTGGAGCAAGATGAACTTCTATGGACCCCCTCCTCATTAGAGAGTTTTACTATTTAGTCAACACTTCATACTATTATACAAGTTAGACCAGAGATGCAGCTGGGCGAAGATAGTGAAATCTGGAAATATATTTGGGATTCAGGGATTCATAATAGACACAAGCTTCTTATTTGGAGAGTTGTTCAAGATGCGCTACCGACTACCATAAGGCTCAGCAAAGTTATTAATATAGTGGACCGGGAATGCTTCTTGTGTGGACAATGCCTAGAAATTGTGTAGCACCTATTACTCACTTGTCCAATCAACAAGATCATGTGGTGGAATTCCCCATGGAAAATCAAATTGGAAGCCTTCCAACACATGACTACAAGCCAATGGGTGTTACTGATCTTCAAAGGCAGCCATGTTTTCAACCTAAATGCATGTGACCGAGAGAAGCTCAAACATTTTCTAGGAGTAATTCTAGAACAACTATGGATGATCGGGAACAAAATTTGGAAAGGTGAGCCTCCTCCTGACTGGTGTAATATCTCAAAGGTTGATAACATAACTTATGCTACTTACTAGGCATGTAGAAAGAGAGGCATAAGACATAGAACTGGATTTGACCGACAAGGAGCAGGAGTGTGGAAGAATTCTGTCCCCGGGGAATATAGAATTAACTTGGATGCGGCGTTCAAGGATGGAAAACAACGACGAGATTTGTCCTCGGGAATGACCAAGGCTGCATTCTTGGAGCTTGGGTCAACCACTTCAGTTACGAAAATGCTTTCCGTGTTGAAACTGAAGCAGCTATCCAAGCTATAAAGATAGCGGAGGAACTACAACTGGGTAGCCTAACTATAGAAGGTGATGCTATGTTTATCATTTTACCTCTTCTAGGGATGAAACAATTCCAAGATTGGAGAGCCAAAGCGAGATTGGATGAAGGAAAGAGACGTCTCTCTGCTCACTTCCTATGGTTTATCATATATACTCCAAGAGATTTCAATGCTTGTGCACATCACCTTGCAAAACGGGCATTCCACTCAAACTTTTTTGGTCCTGTTGATTCATCCCTCCTGTCCTCTTGTTTGTAGCGGGGAGGAGGGGTCTTAGTTTGATTTTAGTTTGCTTTATGTTTTCTGTATTTGTTTTCGGCTGTTTGTGTTTTCTTTCTGTCTTGTACCCTACTTTTTTTTTTTAATGACTGCCATTTATAAAAAAAAAAAAAAATTTGACACTTTAAAATGTCCAATTTAAAGTATTGACAAACATCGAAAGACAATAATTAATTCTACATCAATATAAAAATAAAATTTCAAGAAAGTCAAAATTAAATAATGTCATATTTAAACATTCAAATATTAAGAATAGCCATTTATAAGAAATATATATATTCATAAATTTTGTATAATATTATTAGCTGGGCAGAGCTTAAGTAGAAGTATTCCGACCTCTACTACCAGCTATAGCTTTTAACAAAGTGGTATCGGAGCCAAGCTTAAGTTTCTGCTGCCTCGTAAGATCCCGGGTTTGACTCCTGCGAAAGGATGTTCGGGCTCGATTGGGCGCCACGCGCATGCGGAGCGTGGTGGGTTGGGTAGAGCTTAAGTAGAAGTATCCCGACCTCTACTACCAGCTGCAGCTTTTAACAAAGTGGTATCGAGCCAAGCTTAAGTTTCGGCCTCGTAAGATCCCGGGTTTGACTCCTGCGAAAGGATGTTCGGGCTCGATTGGGCGCCACGCGCATGCGGGCGGGTGGTGGGTTGAGGCGAGCTAAGTAGAAGTATCTCGACCTCTACTACCAGCTTCACTTAACAATATAGAGGTTTGCTCTAAGATTTTGGCAAAGTCTTTGCTAAAAGCCTATTGGCGCCACGCATGCGGGCGTGGTGGGCAGTGGAGCTTAAGTAGTGTATCTCTACTACCTGTACTAGCTTTTAGCGAGAGCTTAAGTACGAAGTGGGGGTTCTACGTGCGTTCTGGCCCCCCCCCCCGCCCCGCGTGGGGGGGGGCCCATCGGGCCGAACATCCTTTCGCATGAGTCGAACCCGGGATCTTACGAGGCAACAGAGACTTTAAGCTTGGCTCCGATACCACTTTGCTAAAATCTATAATGTTTGAACATCATTTGAAAATATATGGTTATAGATTTCAAATTAAATATTTTTGAATTATCAATCCTATAATTAGTCATTATTATATAATAATGTCTTTTTTAATTAATTGACGTTATAAGTATGCCAGTAAAGCGTAATAACACAAAGTGAGATTCTTAGTTAAAGTGGCTTGTTCACTTTAAAATGTCCAGTTTAAAGTGTTGACAAAGATTGAAAGACATTTAATTAATTCCACATAAATACAAAATAAAATCTCAAAAATCAAAACCAAACAACACCATTTTTAAACACTCATATATCAAGATTAGACATTTGTAATTTTTTTTTAAAGAAAAAATGAATAAATAAAATAATTGAAGTATTTGAAATATGGTTGTTAATGTAATATATATATATACATATTTGTTGTATAACATTATAATGTTTGAACAACATGTATAAATATGTGGTTCCAAGATTTCAAATTAAATATTTTGAATTCTCAATTCTTTAATGAGTTATTATTATATAATAATGACTTTTCGAATTAATTGATATTATATGTATGTTTAGTCAAAATGTTATAACATAAAGTAGGATTCTTGATTAAAGTAGCTTGTTCACTAAATTTTTTTATAAAACAACAATTTATGATATATATACATATATGTGTGTGTGAGAGATACTAATTTATCACTTGCTTCTTTCTTTCTTTTTCTTTTTTTTCTTCTTTTTTTTTTCTTTTTAAGTTTTAACTTTTTTACCTCCAACTATTTCTAATCACTCTAAACAATAAAAAATATTTTAATAATATTTATTACCATCAATAATAATTTTTATTTAAAAAATTTATAAGTAGATCCATTGCTTTAATTACTAGTAGTTTTACGTTAGATTTACAGATTCAGTCATGTTTGAGACTAAAAAATTCAAAATTTATATTAAATATATAAATATTTAATTAAGTTGAACATGATTATTTATCCAATGATACAAACACAATAAATGTGTAATTCAATAAGTATCTATCTTAAATTGATCGTCAAAAATTATGAATTTGAGTTCCAAAAAAACCTCAAAATTTCAAATCTATATTTAAACATTTTTTTTTTTAAGTTGAACACCATTTTTTACAATAAGATATAAATACAAAAATATATAATTCAATTAATAAGAATCTCACATTGATTGTCAAAAGTCATGAATTTGAGTCCTAAAAAAACTTCAAAAATTAATATATATATATATATAAAATTTTACATTAATAGTCAAAAGTAAAGTTCTTAAAAAAAATTTAAAATTTGAATATATACTTATGTATTATATATATGTAAGCATTTACTAAAGTTGAACATTATTATTCGCGTGAGTTAATTAGCTATAATTATCCAATTCATTCACTTGTTTCCAAAATAAAAAACTACTTCTAAGGGTGAGTTTAAGCTGAATTTCGACGCCGCTTTCAAAGAAGGAAGGATTACAACCAGTCCTATTTTGAGGAATTCGGATGGGGATGTTTTGGGGGCTTAGGTCAACCACTTTAGCAGGAATAATGTGTTTTGTGTAGAGGCTGAAGCGGCTATCCAAACCCTTCAAATAGGGGTGGACCTTGATCTCAAAGTGGTTACTGTTGAAGGGGATGCACTCTTTGTCATCATGGCTATGCAAGGAATGTCCAAGTTTGAAGATTGGAGAGCCAAAAAACAAATTGAGTTGAGTAAGAAGATTCTGCAGTCCCAAAGCCTTTGGTTCCTTAACTTTGCCCCTAGATCAAACAATGCGTGTGCTCATCACTTGGCCAAGTGGGCTTTTCACGCGAACTTTTGTGGCTTTGTTGATGCACCCCTTCTGCAATCTTGCATTCCAGTAGGGTGTGTGTAGTGTAGTGCTTTATTGCTTTTTTTCTTTTCTGTTTTTTCGTTTGCGGTTTCTGTTGTTGTTTGCGCTTTGGTTTCTTTCAGTTGTATTCCTCCTTTCTCTTTTTAATGAAATCTTTTTCCACCCAACAAAAAAAAAAAAAAAAAAAAAATTTTGTCTTGAATTGATGAATTTTTTATAAATAAAATTACTGAATTACTTATTCTTAAAAATTGTCTTATAATTAATTTTATTATTAAAAATATACATGAACGAAAAATTATTGAATTTAAATATATAAACATTTAAATCATATCACCTATTATCTCGTTTCATTTTATCCAAATATGTCATATATTTGAACAAATATATTTAACTTAAAGAAAATCTGCCATGCTATATCACTATTTTGTGGAATATTACAAGAGGTCTTCAAAATTGGTTAGACCATGCAAGATCGCTTACAACAATGTCTAAGTATACTTTAATTTAAAATAACATTTGTATTTTTTTTTTTAAAAAAAAAAATTATAGTTATATTAAATTTTTTATAAAGATATTAAAAATATATAAAAGTATAAATTATCACGATAACACCTCAACCTTTTTTTTCCCACTTTTGTACTCCAACAAAAAAAAATCACCTAATTTGCACATCCGTCCAAAAATTCCGTAAATAAACGAATCGCAAAGTTAGAGTGTGTCCGCTCTGCCACTAGACCACTGTCCTAAATCTTATTATTTTTTATAGGAGTTTTATTTATTATCTTTAAGGAGATTTTTGTTTTAAAAAAAATTTAATTTTCGAAGCTGACAAGATTCGAACCCAAACTAAAAGTGTACACGCTTTAAACTCCTTGAAGATAATAAATAAAACTCTAGTAAAAAATAATAAAATCTGGATAGTGATCTAGTGGCAAAGCGTGCACACTCTAACCGTGCAATTTGGGGTTTGAATCCTATCAACTGTGATAATTAATTTTTTTTTTATAAAACAAAAATCTCTAGAAAGATAATAAATAAAACTAGCAAATGGTCGGTGGTTGAAACCTACTAAAAAGTTTTTTAAAAAATTCATAAATATAAAAAGACAGAAATGCCCCTGAAAATTGGAATAAAAAATACCCCTAAAAAATTTAAAAAATTTCCAATATATTAAAAGATAGAAATTCCCTTGAAAATTGGACGGAAGTTTTGGACGAATGTGCAAATTAGGTGATTTTTTTAGTTGGAGAGCAAAAGTTGGAAAAAAAAGTTTCGGTGTAAAACCCAGAATCTAGAAAAGTTGAGGGTTTACCGAGATAATTTACCCTACATTTTTAAATTTTAAAAATTAATCATTTATCTAAATAACCCACATTCAACTTAAGTAAAAGCTTACACTCACAGATATATGTATATGTGTATATATATATATTTTGGAATTTTGAGGTTTTTTGGGACTCAAAAATTTGACCATCAATATAAGACTACTACTAATTGAATTACACTCTTCTCGTGTTTATATCTTCTCATGAAGAATCACGTTTAACTTAATTAAATATATATATATATAATAAATTATATATATATATATATATATATATAAATTTTGAAGTTTTTATGTTTCTAATGTGACAAAATTTATGAATTCAACATGAAGTTACTATTTGAGTTATGTATTTCTTGTCACTTATAATTTTTTTTTTTTTAAAAAAAATTAAAATTGAAGAGAAACAAATTACTAAAATATTTTAGGGTAAAGAGTTTTTTTTAACACCTAAACTATCCTCAAATCCAAGTTTAGCACCTAAACTATTTTTGTCGCTATAGTGACACTCGAAGTTTCAAAACGTCCCCAAAGTGCACTTCCGTCCAATTTGGCCGTTAGGTCAATAATTTTTTGTTAAATGCTCTATTTTCATTGTTTGCGTAGGGGCATTTTTGTCCATTGTTACAAAAATTCTTAATTTTTTTAAAGGGTAATTTGTAATTTTGAAATAAACCATTATTATTCTTCTTCTTCCACAACAGTAGCGCCGGCGGCATGCGGTCTGCGTCGACAATGATGAAGCGACGACAACAAGTAAAGAAGAAGGGCAACGATAAAGACCTTGACTCTGAAACCACCTGCGTTGCTCTTCCATTGTTTGGTGTTGCATATTTGAGCAAATCAAATAATTCAAGAGAAGAACCAGCGTCGGTTCCGACAGATTCTTAATTACCATTATATGGGTTTTCTGTCTGCACCAACTTGCAAAGCTCTAAGTGGGTTTCCAGTCCTTAAATCCTTATTCTTTATTACAGCCGCCATCTCTTGATTGCATCACATCAAGGTGGTGAGGAAAAGAAGCTCACATTTAGGGATGATTTTTCTTTTCCCTTCTAACTACATAAATAAATAATTGTATACATTGGTGGGAGTAGTGAAAGGAGTTTGATAGTGAATCATTAAGGTTCGGGAATTTGTTCTTGAAACTACAATTGACTTTTTCTTTTTCCTTTTTCTGGGTTAATTTTATTTGCTTTATGGGTTTAACACCTGGAAGCAACATCAATATGTATGTTTAGATTTGAAGTCTCAAAGACTCCAACTTTTTTTAAACTTCTGCATTTCTTTTAAGTTGTTTCACCGCGAATCATTGTTCTATCTTCACTAATATGATGTCCATTTTAAAACTCACCTTCAAAGTTGTTGTCTTTTCTTGTTTATGTCTTCTTTTGTCTTTTGATTGGAGAGATTTAAAATTATTCAGGAAAACAGAGTAAGATTAGGTTGGTTTGTTGATTGGATTGAGAAAACATAGGTTGGAATCATTCAACTACTGGTAATAATGGACTGCAGTTTCTGGGCATTGATTTTTTGTAAGAATTCAAGAGAAAAAAGAGGGAAAGATTGTTTCTCTATTTGAGTCGAAAACCAATTGATTTTTGGTTTCTTATTTCCCACATACATCACTTTTTATTGGCCAAAAAAAAAGAGCGCACAGTCTTGTGGGCGGACAAAAATGCCCCTGTCCGCAATAGTGAAAAATGGAATTTGACGGAAAATTATTAACCTAACGGAAAAATTGGACAGAAGGGCAAGTTATGGATGTTTTAAAAGATTGAGTGTCACTAGGGCGACGAAAATAGTTTAGGTGTTAAACTTGGATTTTGGGATAATTTAGATGTTAAAAAAAATCCTTTACCCAATATTTTATATTGTTTAGAGTGATAGAAATAGTTGGAAGCAACAAAAGTATCAAAATTTAAAACAAAAACAACACAAAGAAATAAACACTCTCTCTAAATAAATTATAGTTAAGATGTATGACCAATTAGGAATAATGACAATTATTATAGGATCAAATTCTAAAAAAGTTAAGACGTAAGACAAAGTAAAATAGTTAAGAGATTCAAATATAAATTTTTCTTTACAAAAGTTATATTTTGTATTGAGAAGGAATTAATTAAATGTCTTTCGATTTTTATCAATACTTTAAACTGGACATTTTAAAGTGAACAAGGCATTTTAACTACGAATTTTGTTTTATATTTTACATCTTTGACTGACATACTTATAACGTCAATTAATTAGAAAAAAGACATTAATATATAATAATGTCTAATTACAAGATTGACAATTCAAAAATATATAATTCGAAATCAAGATCATATATTTTCAAATGTTGTTCAAACATAATAATATTATACAACATTGATATATATATATATATATATATATATATATATAATATTTCATATAAATATGTCCATTCTTAATATATGGGTATTTAAATATGACATTATTTAATTTTGATTTTGTTGAAATTTTATTTTTTTATTGTGGTGAAATTAATTAAATGTCTTTTAATACTTTAAAACGTCCTATTTTAGTTGAATAAGAGGTTAGTCCATAAGACTAATATTAAATTAGACTTATATCACATTAAAAGCTGAATAATTATGAATAAAAACAAATAAGTAATAAATTTGTCTTATCTATAGTCGTAAAAGTAATATGTTTTATTTAAAAGAGTTAGTATCTCATAAAAAATTGCTTAATCATTTATCTAAATAACTAGCATTCAATTTAAGTAAATGCTTACACTCACAAATATATGTATATATATATTGAAATTTTGAGGCTTTTTGGGGACTCAAAAAATTTGACCATCAATATGAGACTACTACTAATTGAATTTCATCCTTCTCGTGTTTATATCTTCTCACGAAGAATCACGTTTAATTTAATAAAATATTATATATATATATTTATATTTTAAATTTTGAAGTTTTTATGTTTCTAATGTGACAAAATTTATAAATTCAACATGAAGCTACTACTATTAATTGAGTTATGTATTTCTTGTCACTTATAATTTTTTTAAAAAAAAAATTAAAAATTGATGAGAAACAAATTACTAAAATATTTTAAATTGTTTAGAGTGATACAACAAAATTCTCAAAATTTATAAACAAAAACAAAACAAAGAAACAAACTCTCTCTCTCTAAATATGGGATGCTAATACACACACATATATATATATATATATATATTAGATAGTAGGGTGTGCCGCAGAAACTTGGGACTTGTCTATTTGAAGAGTTAGGATTGTACTATATCGGTCCAGTCGATGGAAAAACGTGAAAATCATGCTAGGAAAAGGACCAGTCCTCATTCACATCATTATAGAGAAAGGAAATCTGAGTTCGACTATCATTTTTTTTTTTAAAATAATTTGAATTTTATATCTAAGTAATTATGAGCATAATTATTACATTTGCAGAGAGTTTTCGTCCTATAAAAAATATTGTACAAATAGAAATTTTGTTATGATTAGGGATGGCATTGGTAGGGATTTATTAGGGAAGAACAACCATGTCATTTCTGTAATAGGTGATGGAGCCAAAACAGCAGGCCAAGCATGGCAATTTTGGCTTTCTTGATTCTAAAATAAATCAAGAAAGTCAACATTGTTAATAGCTTCGTATGAATTTTCCTTTACTTGTTATACTCCTGTCTCTTAAGATTGATTAATTAATGAGTTATATATTTTCGGAAAAGATACGTTTTAACATACATTTTGAATCGCTTATTGTCTTATACTTTCAATTTGATTTCCGTATTGAGCTTATGCTATGAAACTTAGGTTGATGCATGATACTACATTAGTTAATTGAATTGACGGTTTGTTAAGGAGACCCCATCATAGGAGATTTAACAAATTGCCGGATTAGGACTAATAACTTGCAGCCATCATAGTGAAGTTAGGCAACCTAATAATCTCGGGTTTGGAATCAATGCAAACCTTAAGGTTATGTTGTTAAATTGACGCCTTCATAACTAATCTAAAAAGATTTAGGATTATTTGCAACCACCATATTGAGGTAATCACCTTAAATAACTCGGGTATGGTAGTAAGATAATTCGAATTAATAATTGCCTTAGATCTGTTTGTAAACCGCACTTTCGAACACCTTGTTCACCTTAATTAATTCATACGCACTTCATTAGAGATCTTAGTTAATAGCTTTCCATTCTCATTTTAAACCTTCTTTAAACAACAAACTTGAATTGAATGGACATCTAGGACTAGTTCTCCAAACTTCAAAGTTTGTCATAATTGGTAGAACTAACCAACCGTCACCAACGTTCCAGGAGGATACGATATTTATGAATTTAAAATTGTGATGCTCTCGTGTTACTATCTGCATGCAATAGGTACTCTGCTTTTGTTGTGTTTGATTTCATGACACTATTTTGTTAGTTTATTTGCTTTATTTGATACTATTTTTCCACTCACTCCAAATGCACACCACTAATCACTCTAAACAATTAAAAATATTTTAATAATATTTATTGCAATCAATTATAATTTTTATTTAAAAAATTTATAAGTGACAAGAGATCCATTGCTTAATTACTAGTAGTTTTACGTTAGACTTATAGATTCAGTCATGTTTGAGACTAAAAAATTCAAAATTTATATTAAATATATAAATATTTAATTAAGTTGAACATGATTATTTATCCAAAGATACAAACACAATAAATGTGTAATTCAATAAGTATAAATCTTAAATTGATCGTCAAAAATTATGAATTCGAGTTCCAAAAAATCTTCAAAATTTCAAATATATATCTAAACATTTTTTTTAAGTTTTAACACGATTTTTTACAATAAGATATAAATACATAAATATATAATTCAATTAACAAGAATCTCACATTGATTGTCAAAAGTCATGAATTTGAGTCCTCAAAAAACTTCAAAAATTAATATATATATATATTTTACATTAATAGTCAAAAGTAAAGTCCTTAAAAAATTTAAAATTTGAATATATACTTATATATTATATATATGTAAGCATTTACTAAAATATTGTAAATAAAGAGAATTTTTTTTTTTTTGTTTTATTTTTTATCAAAAACAGGGGCGAGGATGATGGTTGGTGACCGGCGTCCCGGATAATCTTATCTTCTGGGGTATTGAACACGTGATGAAGAGCAACAGTGAGCTCGGCCACCCCAAGGCTTGAACTCAGATGACCACTTGTTTTAGACACTGTATACACAATGTCTTCTCTATCTCCGTTTGCCAAGCTTTCAAGTTCCTGATAATACCCCAATACAAATATATATATATATATATATATATATAAGAATTTTGGAAAATGAACTAAATTCAAACAAACAAAAAACAAAAAGAAACCCTTATTGGTTATTAATTTAATATATAAATATAATATGCATATGATAATAAAAATATTATAAAAATGGTCCTTAATCGGTTTTAGGTATCGAAAGTCATTAGTCTATATAAATATGAATAACTCTAGATCAATAACTAAAAAAAATGAATGATATAAAAATTACATAAATTAAGTTAATATATTTTAGTGAGAGAGTAAAATTAAAGAAAAAAAATATTAAAATGATTATCATTTATAAAATTTAATGAATAAATTGGAAAAAATATATATTTGTAAATATCTCAAATTTGAGGGACTAATATGCTATAGTTAACTTTACCTCAATAGGGAGATTCTTCAGGTGAATAGGAAAGTTAATGGTATCTAGGATTGGAGTAGTCGGTTTCTCTCTTGAGAAATTCACTAACTTTACCTGTTTCTCGTTTTGTCTTGTAATTTTGTTGTCTTGCTTCATTAAGATGTCGTCGTTTTCAGCAACTACATTTTCTTTTTCCTTGTGAACCGAAGCTACTCCAGTAAACTGTAAAAGTCAATTTTCTTCATTAAAATTGTTTGTGTTGATTTGGTTTATTTGGCTTATACTTGCTCTTTTTACATAATATTATTTGGGAGAAGTTTGATCTTTTTAAGGTTTCCCTTGTGATGTATTTCCTCCCATAACTCTTAACTATGTATCTCTTATTTGACAAAAATATATGTAATATAACTTATAACATGAGTTTCAATTATGTACGACTATTTTTTAAGTCAGGTTCATATTGAAACTAATCTCGCATGATAATTTTTGTTTTGCATTGAATCTTTACAGGTTACAGAGTAGCTTCGGTTCACAAGGAAAAAGAAAATGTAGTTGCTGAAAACGACGTCATCTTAATGAAGCAAGACAACAAAATTACAAGCCAAAACGGGAAAAAGGTAAAGTTTGTGAATTTCTCAGGAGAGAAACCGGCTACTCCAATCCTAGATACCATTAACTTTCCTATTCACCTGAAGAATCTCCCTATTGAGGTAAAGTTAACTATAGCATATTAGTCTCTCAAATTTGAGATATTTACAAATATATATTTTTTCAAATTTATTCATTAAATTTTATAAGCGGTCATCATTTTAATATTTTTGTCTGTAATTCTACTCTCTCACTAAAATATTTTAACTTAATTTATTTAATTTTTATATCATTCATATTTATAAAATCGAACCTTAATGAAGAGATATTCAGGGTTTTATTTATATAGACTAATGACTTTCGATACCTAAAACCGATTAAGTACCACTTTTAAAATATTCTTATGATCATATGTACATATATATATATATATATATATACTTTTACTTCCAAATTAAATAACCAATAAGGGTTTCATTTTGTTTTTTTGTTTGATTGAATTTAGTTCATTTTCCGAAATTCATATATATATATATATATATATATATATATATATATATATTTGTATTGGGGTATTATCGGGAACTAGAAGCTTGGCAAACGAAGTTAGAGAAGACATTGTGTATACAGTGTCTAAAACAGGTGGTCATCCGAGTTCAAGCCTTGGGATGGTCGAGCTCACTGTTGCTCTTCATCACGTGTTCAATACCCCAGAAGATAAGATTATCCGGGACATCGGTCAACAGCCGTCAATCTCGTCCATGTTTATGATAAAAAAGATAACTCAATTAATAACAGTCTCATTTATTTACGATATTTATTTTGTAGGCATATGCATATAAAATATTGACGGGAAGGAGGTCTAGGATGCATACAATTCAACAGACTTGTGACTTGCAAGATTTCCTAAAAGGGATGAAAGTTTGCATGATGCTTTTGGTGCTAGTCACATCTCTTACAATATTTCTCTGCCTTAGGTATATAAAACTTTAGTAATTCTGAGTTTGACTATCATCTTTTTTTTTGTTTATATAATTTTGAATTTTATATCTAAGTAATTATGAACATAATTATTATATTTGCAAATAGTTTTCTTCCAATAAAAAATATTGTTTGAAAAAATTTTAATATTAGTCCATCAAATATAACTTTTACTTTGATCCCACACAACTTAATTTTTAACTCAATTTAATAAAATATATCTATTGTACTAATTGATATTTGGTTTTTATGAAATGATTTGGGATGGCGGTTGGTAGGGATTTATTAGGGAAGAACAACTATGTCATTTTTGTAATAGGCGATGTAGCCATGACAGAAGGCCAAACATACGAAACTATTAAGAATGTTGGCTTTCTTGATTTTTTTATAGAATAAAGAAAGCCAACATTGTTAATAGCTTTGTATGCTTTGCATGCTATCATGGCTCCTTCGCCTATTACAAAAATGACATGGTTGTTCTTCCTTATAAATCCCTACCAACCATCATCCCTAATCATTTCAGGAAAAACAAAATTTCTATTTGTACAATATATATATATATATATATATATTATATATTATTATTAAATTTATTAAAGTTTGAATTGTGTGGGATCAAATTAAAAGTTATATTTGATCGACTAATATTAATAATTTTTCAAACAATATTTTTATAGGACGAAAACCTCTTGCAAATGTAATAATTATGTTCATAATTACATAGATATAAAATTTAAAATTATGTAAACCAAAAAAAAGGATGATAGTCGAACTCAGAATTACTAAAGTTTTATATACCTAAGGCAGCATAAATATTGGTAAGAGATGTGACCAGCACCAAAAGCATCATGTAACCTTTCATCCCTTTTAGGAATCTGCAAGTCACAAGTCTGCTGATTGTATGCATCCTATACCTACTTCTTGTCAATATTTTATGTGCATATGCCTACAAAATAAATATCTTAAATAAATGAGACTATTATTAATTGAGTTATCTTTTTTTATCATAAACATGGACGAGAATGATGGTTGGTGACCGATGTCCCGGATAATCTTATCTTCTCGGGTATTGAACACGTGATGAAGAGCAACAGTGAACTTAGCCACCCCAAGGCTTGAACTCAGATGACCACCGGTTTTAGACACTGTATACTCAATGTCTTCTCTGACTTTGTTTGCCAAACTTTCTTGTTCCTGATAATACCCCAATACATATATATATATATATATATATATATATATATATATATATATATATATATATATAAATAAATAAAAGAAAAGAAAAAAAAAAAAACAAACAAAAAAAAAAAGAAACCTATATTATATATATATATATGTGTATATATATATATATATATATATATATATGATATATGATAATATGTATATTATAAAATGGTCCTTAATCGGTTTTGGGTATCAAAAGTCATTAGTCTATATAATTATATATGAATAACTCTAGATCAATAACACGAATAAATATGAATGATATAAAAATTACATAAATTAAGTTAAAATATTTTAGTGAGAGGAGAAATATAAAAAAAAATATTAAAATGATTATCATTTATAAAATTTAATGAATAAATTGGAAAAAATATATATTTTGTAAATATCTCAAATTTGAGGGACTAATCTGCTATAGTTAACTTTACCTCAATAGGGAGATTCTTCAGGTGAATAGGAAAGTTAATGGTATCCAGGATTGGAGTAGCCGGTTTCTCTCCTGAGAAATTCACTAACTTTACTTGTTTCCCGTTTTGGTTTGTAATTTTGTTGTCTTGCTTCATTAAGATGACGTCGTTTTCAACAACTACATTTTCTTTTTCCTTGAGAACCGAAGCTACACCAGTAAACTGTGAAAGTCAATTTTCTTCATTAAAATTGTTTGTGTTGATTTGGTTTATTTGGCTTATACTTGCTCTTTTTACATAATATTATTTGGGAGAAGTTTGATCTTTTTAAGGTTTCCCTTGTGATGTATTTCCTCCCATAACTCTTAACTATGTATCTCTTATTTACAAAATATTTATATAACTTATAACATGAGTTTCAATTATGTACGACTATTTTTTAAGTCAGGTTCATATTGAAACTAATCTCGCATGATAATTTTTGTTTTGCATTGAATTTTTACAGGTTACAGGAGTAGCTTCGGTACACAAGGAAAAAGAAAATGTAGTTGCTGAAAACGACGTCATCTTAATGAAGCAAGACAACAAAATTACAAGCCAAAACGGGAAAAAGGTAAAGTTAGTGAATTTCTCAGGAGAGAAACCGGCTACTCCAATCCTAGATACCATTAACTTTCCTATTCACCTGAAGAATCTCCCTATTGAGGTAAAGTTAACTATAGCATATTAGTCCCTCAAATTTGAGATATTTACAAATATATATTTTTTCCAATTTATTCATTAAATTTTATAAGCGGTCATCATTTTAATATTTTTGTCTGTAATTCTACTCTCTCACTAAAATATTTTAACTTAATTTATTTAATTTTTATATCATTCATATTTATTCGAGTTATTGATCTAGAGTTATTCATATTTATATAGACTAATGACTTTTGATACCTAAAACCGATTAAGTACCACTTTTAAAATATTCTTATGATCATATGTACATATATATATATATATATATTTTTTATAACTTCCAAATTAAATAACCAATAAGGGTTTCATTTTTTTTTTTTGTTTGTTTGAATTTAGTTCATTTTCCGAAATTCTTATATATATATATATATATATATATTTTGGGGTATTATCAGGAACTAGAAAGCTTGGCAAACGAAGTTAGAAAAGACATTGTGTATACAGTGTCTAAAAAAGGTGGTCATCCGAGTTCAAGCCTTGGGATGGCCGAGCTCACTGTTGCTCTTCATCACGTGTTTAATACCCCAGAAGATAAGATTATCTGGGACATCGGTGACCAGCCGTCATTCTCGTCCATGTTTATGATAAAAAAGATAACTCAATTAATAATAGTCTCATTTATTTACGATATTTATTTTGTAGGCATATGCACATAAAATATTGACAGGAAGGAGGTCTAGGATGCATACAATTCGAGAGACTTGTGACTTGCAGGATTTCCTAAAAGGGATGAAAGTTTGCATGATGCTTTTGGTGCTGGTCACATCTCTTACAGTATTTCTGATGCCTTAGGTATATAAAACTTTAGTAATTTTGAGTTTGACTATCATCTTTTTTTTTGTTTAAATAATTTTGAATTTTATATCTAAGTAATTATGAACATAATTATTACATTTGCATATAGTTTTCTTCCAATAAAAAATATTTTTTGAAAAAATATTAATATTAGTCCATCAAATATAACTTTTACTTTGATCCCACACAACTTAATTTTTAACTCAATTTAATAAAATATGTAATATATATATATATATATATATATATATTATATATATTGATATTTTTTGATTTTCATGAAATGATTAGGGATGGCGGTTGGTAGGGATTTATTAGGGAAGAACAACTATGTCATTTTTGTAATAGGCGATGAAGTCATGACAACAGGCCAAACATACGAAGCTATTAACAATGTTGGCTTTCTTGATTTTTTATTAGAATCAAGAAAGTCAACATTGTTAATAGCTTCGTATGAATTTTCCTTTACTTGTTATACTCTTGTCTCTTAAGATTGATTAATTAATGAGTTATATATTTCCAAAAAGGATACGTTTTAACATACATTTTGAATCTCTTATTGTCTTATACTTTCAATTTGATTTCCGTATTGAGCTTATGCTATGAAACTTAGGTTGATGCATGATACTACATTAGTTAATTGAATTGACGGTTTGTTAAGGAGACCCCACCATAGGAGATTTAACAAATTGCCAGATTAGGACTAATAACTTGCAGCCATCATAGTGAAGTTAGGCAACCTAATAATCTCGGGTTTGGAATCAATGCAAACCTTAAGGTTATGTTGTTAAATTGACGCCTTCATAACTAATCTAAAAAGATTTAGGATTATTTGCAACCACCATATTGAGGTAATCACCTTAAATAACTCGGGTATGGTAGTAAGATAATTCGAATTAATAATTGCCTTAGATCCGTTTGTAAACTGCACTTTCGAACACTGTTCACCTTAATTAATTCATACGCACTTCATTAGAGATCTTAGTTAATAGCTTTCCATTCTCATTTTAAACCTTCTTTAAACAACAAACTTGAATTGAATGGACATCTAGGACTAGTTCTCCAAACTTCAAAGTTTGTCATAATTGGTAGAACTAACCAACCGTCACCAACGTTCCAGAGGATACGATATTTATGAATTTAAAATTGTGATGCTCTCGTGTTACTATCTGCATGCAATAGGTACTCTGCCTTTGTTGTGTTTGATTTCATGACACTATTTTGTGAGTTTATTTGCTTTATTTGATACTATTTTTCCACTCACTCCAAACGCACACCACTAATCACTCTAAACAATTAAAAATATTTTAATAATATTTATTGCAATCAATTATAATTTTTATTTAAAAAATTTATAAGTGACAAGAGATCCATTGCTTAATTACTAGTAGTTTTACGTTAGACTTATAGATTCAGTCATGTTTGAGACTAAAAAATTTAAAATTTATATTAAATATATAAATATTTAATTAAGTTGAACATGATTATTTATCCAAAGATACAAACACAATAAATGTGTAATTCAATAAGTATAAATCTTAAATTGATCGTCAAAAATTATGAATTCGAGTTCCAAAAAATCTTCAAAATTTCAAATATATATCTAAACATTTTTTTTTTAAGTTTGAACACGGTTTTTTACAATAAGATATAAATATGTAATTCAATTAATAAGAATCTCACATTGATTGTCAAAAGTCATGAATTTGAGTCCTCAAAAAACTTCAAAAATTAATATATATATATAAATAAAATTTTACATTAATAGTCAAAAGTAAAGTTCTTAAAAAAAATTCAAAATTTGAATATATACTTATATATTATATATATGTAAGCATTTACTAAAGTTGAACATTATTATTCGCGTGACTTAATTAGCTATAATTATCAAATTCATTCACTTGTTTCCAAAATAAAACACTACTTCTATACTAATACTTTTTTTTTCCAATTCATAAAAGCACAAATTGAGATTCTTATTTAAAATGGCTTGTTCATTTTAAAAGTGCAATTTAAAATGTTGACAAAGATTGAAAGATATTTAATTAATTCCATATCAGTACAAACTAAAATTTCTCTATAGAAAAATTCATATTTTAGTCTGTTAACTAGTTTACTTTATTTACTTGGTCTTATATCTGAATCTTTTTAGAACTTGATCTTCTAATTATTGACATTTATCCTAATTTGGTCCTACATCTTAACTATTATTTAGAGAGAGAGAGAGAGAGTAATTCACAATTTTTTTTTGGTAAATGGATATTATGCATTAATTGGATCAAGATTCTCAAGAGGTACATCAGTGCCCCCAAATCACAAAGGACTTCAGGGGAATAGTAGTTACATCAATTCTGCCACAAATATTTGAATTTCTAGCCCAAATAGCAATGTTATGTGCATAAAAATTAACACAACGATTAATAAAATTAATTGATCAAAAGGAATACTATGCAAAAAAATACCGCCCTTGATATTCCTCTATGCACGCTAGTTAGCAAATTGATCTAGCCCTCGAAGAGTCAAAACCACCTGCAATGCATCTCCTTCAAAAATAGCTTTTACCAGTTTCATCTCTTCAACAATATTGAAAAGTTGGATAACCACTTCCATTTCCGGACAAAATGAAGAGTAATTCACCACTTGCTTCTTTCTTTTGTTTTTAAATTTTGAGACTTTTTTTGCTTCCAACTATTTCTTATCACTAAACCATTTAAAATGGAATAATTGGTGACTTTGGTCCCAAACAAATTTACTTTTTGCAAGCTAAGTCTCAAAATATTTTTTTTTCACTTCTAAAGTCCCGAACTTTTTTATTATAAAAAAATAAGGTCATTTTTTATGGATTCCATTAAAAAACTTAAAAACGTAACCGTTTATGTTGTTTAGTTAATTTAAAAAATGGGTAAAAATGTCATTACAAGTGAAAAGTAACAGAGAGAAAAAATTCATTGTGTGAAGATGATCGATACTTGTCCATGACGACCCTGCAACTATCCAGAGAAAGGAAAACATTCACCGGAGAAAATAGAGATGACATCATTGTGTGGAGTTCTCGTGAAGAGCAGCAGCTTTCTCGCCATTGTTACATCCTCAAGATACTCTTTTTTCTTCACCTCTGTTACCTTCCAACTCCACCATCATTATTTCCACTTCCATTATCACGGTTTGTTATCGCGGATCGAGCTAGTGTTTCCATATCGGTCTCAAAATATAGATCAATTATCGGACGATATGGAAAGGTCAAATATCGATGATATGAAAAAAAAAAATATATAAATTATTATTATAATATTTTAATAAATACAAAAAAAAATATTAAAATTTCTATAATTTTATTATAAAAGTTTTAAACTATTAAATTTGATACAATATATAAATATTTACATCTAATAACATATTTAATAACACATTCATATTTCTAATTCTCATAAATATAATATAATCAACCTATAATATAAATAAATACATAAATATTAATATATATGCATAAATAATATATAATATAATGTATATTATTATATATAAGTATACATATTATAAAAATAATATAATATAATTATAATATATGTATATATATATACAGAGACTTCTCCGATTCTTCCCGATTCTTTTTTTTTTTTTTTTTTTTTTTTTTTTATTTCTACCCTCTTTTGGCTTCTTCCCTCAACACTTCACAACACCATTCTTACAACAAAAAAAAAAGAAAATTGAACGGGGGAAAGAAGGTAAAAACCTAGCTTTTTTAGCCTTTTTTTTAATTTCGGAGAGAAAATCGGCAATTTCGGCCATATTGGCGAAATAATCGGCCATTTCAGGCGAAATAATTAGCGGTATTAGTCACCTCACTGTCGATACAAAAGGGTGTCAAATCTTTGCATTGGCGCCCTCCGTTCCAGATATGAATCAGCCGATATTATGTGAACCATGTAATCAACTAGAGAAATGTTCTTCTCATCACTTTTCCTTTCTCTTTCTCCCACCGCGGAATTATTACGATTTGATCCGATGAGCTCTTTGTTGGGTTTGGACCTCCTATTTGGAGGAGCCCATGTTTTTATGAGCTTTAATATTAGGCCCATCTTGGCCCTAATAATAAAGAAAAAACCCTAATTAATTTCTGGTTATAAATTAAGTGATATACAAGAGAGAAGAAAGGGAAAAACATCAGAAAAATTTTGGGCGCAACAACCACTATTTTTGGGGTTTTCCCACTATTTAACGGTTGGATCGATTTCAAATTTGGATATGTTGTTCAAGAGTTTAAGACGACAATTCTGAATGGTGGAGATCGGATTTGGAGATTTCTAAAGAGGTATTTTAATTAAAAACCGAACGGGGCGTGCGTATTTCCTTGAGTTCATGATATGATATTTTCCTCACTTTGGCTTGTATTTGTTCCAAGATTAGTGTTGATATCTTGATGAATTATCTTGTATTCTTGTAAACTTTGTTAAAGAGAACATTTGCATCCATTTGATTATAGTGGATGTGATTTAAGTGGCTTATGAGTCCCGATGTTTTTACTCCTTGGTTTGAGGAGGTTTTCCATGCTAAAATTGTTTGTGTTGATTTGGTTTATCCGGCTTATACTTGTTGTTTTTACATAACATGAGTTTCAATTATGTACGACTGTTTTTTAAGTCAGGTTCATATTCAAACTAATCTCGAATTATAATTTTTGATTTGCATTGACTTTTTGGGTTTTGGGGGAGTAGCTTCGGTTCACAAGGAAAAAGAAAATGTAGTTGCTTGAAAACGTCGTCTTAATGAAGCAAGACTACAAAATTACAAGCCAAAACGGGAAACCAGTAAAGTTAGTGAATTTCTCAGGAGAGAAACCGGCTACTCCAATCCTAGAAACCATTAACTTTCCTATTCACCTGAAGAATCTCCTTATTGAGGTAAAGTTAACTATAGCATATAGCACCTCAAATTTGAGATATTTACAAATATATATTTTTTCCAATTTATTCATTAAATTTTATAAGAGATCATCATTTTAATATTTTTGTCTTTAATTCTACTCTCTCACTAAAATATTTTAACTTAATTTATGTAATTTTTATATCATTCATATTTATTCGAGTTATTGATCTCGAGTTATTCATATATATATAGA